>JAHWXV010907243.1:0-20467 GCA_024586415.1 Phrixothrix hirtus
GCACAATTTTATTAACATAAAAGCACCAATCAGTTAAACACGGTGTAGATGGGTACAATTTGCGATTTAGTTTTTATTATTAAAACACTGGTTAGACAACAAAACGCATCTAGTAACTGACGTAAATTGGCATAATTTCGTTTATCAAGATAAGGGTCACTGACATTTACAAAGGTGTACCGTTTTACAATCTTGTTTTTATGCATCTGCTACGAAAGTTAAAATAAACACGTACAATTATGCTCTACTGCGGAAATGTTTATTTAGTAAAAAACACTTACTCGATGATATTTGTATATTTGAAAGCATCATTATTAAAAAAAGGAATTTTTAGTATTCGTATTGCTTTTAATTTTACGCTTATTTGTGTGTCTATAGGGCCTACTTTCCTCACTTAAAAGGAATTGCATATTATCTGAAACACCCTGTATAATGAATCGAATTAAGAAAGATAATATATTCTGATTGTCTGGATAGCGTTGCAAAATTCGTTTAGTTAAAAAATTAGTAATTACTTATTTCATTTGGTTAGGACCTATATATACAAACAGTCTGGATGTTGGGATTTTTGGACACACGTGCAATTGTTTGGTAACAAGAGTTAATAAATCAGTGAAGCAATAATAAAGGCAAAATGACTTAAAGATGCCAAAGAATAAGGGAAGGACAGATTACATCTGTGGCAGAGCGGTGCAGGAAGGCAGTACTAGCATAAAGAAAGTCATTGAAAGAGGTGCTCACAAAAATGATTGAGCATGACGCTTAGCGAAACAATTGCTACCAGCTAATATGAAATTGTTTCGAAGTTCTTGAAATAGTACTATAAATAACGGAACGGAATCATCCGAAAATTACAATAAATAAAAATGAGAATTTGTATCGCGAGTGCAGTAACGAAGTTCCGAGAGAACTAGTGAAACTGGGAATGTGCAATAACACCCGTGGAATACGAAAGCAAGCCGTTGAAGAGGCACAAGTGGAGACAATGTTCACAATAGAAAAAGGACAAGTATATTCCGACTACCGATAGAATCATTGTTCACAAGTCATCATTTTCAGGCGACGCTAAGGAAGGGCATTTCAAAGCTATCAGTACAAAGTGAATGGCCTTTTTGTAAAATTCCGGGCACATAGAGAATGTCAATACATATACAAGCACAATACGCAAAACCAAATACAGAACATTGGCAACTGTTTTACCAACCTCGCACTAATTGTTCGAGATGATTAATGACATTTGAAATATGTAACAGGTATTGCATGTGTGTATTTAGGTTTAAAATTTTTGTTGTTCCTAGTTTATTAAGTAAAGTCAAGGTACAGGGTGCCTCCGTTAAAATTTTGTGCACTGTAGCATTTGAACAACGGAACTCAATTATTGGAATTAGTTTGTACTTTAAAAAAAAATAACAAATAGCACCGTTTATGTGCATTGTATCCGCCTCTATATTTTTGTTTGTTGTTTATGAAGGTATCGAATATATAAGCAAAAAATGGGATTATATTTTCTTTTATTAAATTAATCAACCAGTTCATATTCATTAGGTATATTACTTCAAATAACATTACAATATAGTAAAAATATAGTAAAATTACCTGAGCCAAACTAAAACTGCTGTGGATAACTGAGACTGAGTACGCTCACCGCTCTAGCTCGACTGAGTTGAGACCGTGGCTACCTGTAATAAAATTAATAACGGGAAGTAAGTTGCCAGTTACCTTTATCATATTTACCATTGTAGAAAAGAGCTCATTTAATTTTGATGTGCGTTTTTGGCAATGAACCCCGCTCTCATTGTATTTCTAGCTGTGCGCATATACCAAAAAGTAACGTATTACAATTATTATCACCAATTATTACTATAGTAGCAATTAACTCTAAGTTGCTTCGAATGGACAAGTGAACAAACTTTTATTGATAATTTTTATTCTGTAACTTCAATTTATTAATACGGTTGGCCATGGAAACGGGTGAATTCAATACTATATTGTTGAACTGAAAGATATTTGTTTTGTAAGTTATAAACTTAATAGTATCATGACGACGCAGATCACGCGTGGCCTGGCACAACATATCTTGTGAGGTATTTGCAACTACTTCTCGAATGTTTGTTTTAGGACGGTTTAAATAAACTTTACTTTTCAAGTAGGCACCTACAGATAGGCCGAGGATCTTGCCGACCAAGCATGGACTATTGTATCGACAGACAACTTCTCGCACCACCCAGTCACTGGTTCACTTATAATGGAAAAGGACGTTTTGTGACTCTAAAGGCGCAGATGGAGTTATTTCCTGGACTTACGGTGTTGCGCCGGCAAACAGTGGAGGTGGGAAGTTCGAAGTTAGCTATAAAATTAACGAGACTCCGTCCAGGAACGCTGTTGTAGTAGTAACACAAGGGAAAAGTCGTATTTGAGGGCGCTACTTCGTTTGGAGACGTTTGGTTTTAAAAAGGGAAAAGTGAAAAACGAAAATTCCACTTCGAAACCGTTTTGCGGAAAAACAGTGAAGTACTTACTATGTAGATGGTGAATCGTACGCCACTGGGTGTATACTTTGATCAGGTCAATCGTAGACTCACAATTATAATGAATGCTTACTTTAGAGTATTTCTTAGTAATTCATCTAAAGAAAGAATGGTTACTTATTCTAAGATCCTTATTGATATGAAATAATAAGAACTGAATTTGATATGTCACTATAATGAATAAGATATAATCAGAAAAGTAAAATTCGTTAAACGTAAATCAATAAATTTAAATATAGGTATATGTAACGGTAATTCAAGGCGTATTTTTAACTATAACTAAATTAGGGGACCCCTGGGTTTCTAATATTTATATTTACATTAAATTGAACAATAAACTCGACCTTTAAATTGTGGCCTTTACTTAACTTAATAATTGAACTTACTAAAAATTCAGTATACTATTTACAAGATTATCTTAAATGTTTATTTTTAACTTGACCAAAATATTTGCTCCAGCGGAGTTTATAAACCCCAAAGAAAGGCTTCGAGGATTACCTGATGTTAAAGTCAAAGTAGAAATATGTCACTTACTTGTGGTCTGAGGACTCTGAAGCTTCCAAAAGAAGTAGGGAACAGTGCCGCCTTTGGTTCTATATTATGTTGTACCTTACTTGAACTTACACAGTTCAATCCTAAACCCTTGTATAGGAAAAGAACGTGTAAAGACGATAATTGACCCATCTACAATCCGCTTTTGGGCATCAATATGCCGAATTTCCCAAAAAGTAAAGTACCCGTGTACTCAGCGACACAAACAAGGAAGAGTTGTTTACTCTATCAACCTCTAGCTTCAATTAACTCATAAGCACTTTTTTCGGAACGTGGGGAAAAAACGGGAATGGTTAGTAACTATTTTTAGAAATACTCGCGTTTCAAAGGTTATTGCTTGTCTATGCCTTTGCTAACGTAATAGTTGTTAAAATACCCTTGTTACATTGTATTATATGAAAATTACAATTGATTTTTATTTTACAACAAAGAAAGAATTTAAAATGTTATTTTCAATTGAATAATAATAATTTTGAATATTCAATCTTATTGTTATTATCGTTGAAATGTTGCCGAGATATTACCAAATATGCAAACAATTCCATATACCGGGTGTCTCTAAATAATTTATTATTGTTTATAAAAACTTAAGACGCGCTTACACACTATGAAGTGGTCGTTCATGTAATTATTTGAGGTTTTCATTCGACTCTAGAGAAAATTTAGTTCGTTAAAGAAAGCGTTTAATTAGAAATGTGCCTCGTCAAGCATCTATATACGAATGACAAAATTTTCATCTTCGTTAAAACGTAATAAAAGTACACAGGCTAAGGCTGGACGATTGGTATATAATATATGCAAATTATTGGGGAATATTCGACAAATACAAGTTGTGGAGATGTTTAATGTCATTGAAAGGTTACACTTATAGCATTAATGTTCTCAGGTGTACGATTAGTTTTAATTCCATTGGATGGCTTTTTAGCGCCGGTCCTGTTGCCTCAAAGTTAGTTATCCATGTTTTGATGGCATGAGTTGAAGGCAAGCAGCCTTGTAATTGTTATTATTTTTATAAAACAAGCATGTTCTACACCGCTCCATTGTAGTGTTAAATAATCGGCAACCATATACAATGTACAGATAGGTACCACCACTTGCTAACCTGCTAACCTCTGTTGGAATTGAGTGCTGCAAACTTCAAAATCGCCAGTTTTCCTGGCGAACTCTGTATATTTTAATTAATATGCATAAATCTAAAACAAGTGGAAAAATCTTAATGACCTCGAAGCTTCGCTATTTAATAAACGAGCCGAATACACGATGTATCCCACTTCTAAGTAAGTCTGTTAGTAATAGACTACTGATTATTGCGTTGTGATGGTTTCTTGAATTTTGTTGGTATTGAATTATAGATGAGTGGTTTCCTGATCTTAGAGGCAGTGAAACATGAGAATTGGACTGTTGTTTATCGGTTTATATTATATCTTGCGCAGTCCGTCATATTTTTAATAACAAATATTAAACTTTTTTGAATGGAAGGACATTAACTGGTTTAAGAGTGAACGACGATTTTTGATTAAAATGTTGAAAATTATTATACAGGGTGTCCCAAAAATAACCGGCATCCCGAAAACGGTGGGTACTGATGGCCTGTAGAGCACATTTTTTTATAATGTTTTTCAAAAATGATTTTTAAATTTTGCAAAATTAAATGATATAATTTGCTCTAAATACAATCCTGTCTTCTAAACAATAGAAATTATGAATTGAAGTATAGTATAAATGTGCTACTGTAATTAAATGCTCCTTATAAAAACACGTGATACTTGTTTAGGGCATGTTTATAGTAATGTGACCTATAAAAGCTTTTTGGCCTTGTTTACTTCCTTTGAAATAATTTAAAACAAGTCTAATTTTTAAAAATATTGATTGTTTTTTATTGTTTTATGTTACTTGCTACCAAAATTATTGGTAAAAAATACAAGAGTCTACATTGTTTTATCGTAAGGGGGTATTTTCATGGTGAAATATGTGGTTGAAATAGCAGCAACTTTAAATATACAACATTCAAAAATTGGTGACAATTTTAAAAATTTGAAGAATTAAAAGTGACATTTCGACAAGGTATATAAAATTGTAAAAAATTTACATCAGTCAATTAAAAAAAAAATTGTGTTGTTACGGTGACATTTTCGTTATATGCAAAAACATAATTTTTAGCGACATAAAACAACTTATACTGATACGTAGAAAAATAAAAGCTGGTGCATAAACATCAATAAAAATGAGATAAAGTTTAACAGCATTTAAATATTGTACATTAAAAGGGTTTTCAAGAAATATTTCAAAATTTTAGGGTTTCATGCAACCATTGTAACATATTTGTATATATATCGTTACTTCATGACCTTTTTAAATCGAGATGTTTGACGTTATTCATTAACATCATTGAAATGTAATAGTTCAATTAATCACCGCCATTATACTGTAACGTGCAAATACCCCCATAAATCTCAGGCCTAAAAGTACACCATTCATTTTCTTTTAAAATTTGTAAGGTATCCAACGGAGATATTCCAAAATAAAATATTCAATTCTTTTTACGCGGACCTAACAATATTATTTCCTAAAAATTAAAACTGTAAAAAAGGAACAAGTGGAAAATATATTATTTATTTTGCTTTGCAAACATTATTTCGAAATTTTTCGCTTACCTGTTGGATTCGCCGACCAGTGGTTGAGAAATCCTGTTCTAAAATATGTCAGGTAAAGTAATATAAAATTCTTTTAACTTCATTTTCTAAAATAAATATTTTTAAAAATAAACATATGTTCCATACTTCAAGATATATCGATAGATAATACACATATCAAGAGCAACTATATTAATATTCGTCATGCCATGCGCCTAGATTGGACTTAATACTATAATTGTTAATATTTCGAAAACTACGTTTTTAAAAAAAATAAGAAAATTTTGCTCCACAGGGCATAAAATATCCACAATTTTCGTGCTGTCGGTTATTTTTGGTACACCATGTATTCAGGGAACTGCTCTAATTTTGATTTTGACAAATTTAATTTAGAAGTTCATCAAAATTTGGAACAGAGTATTAAAGTCCTGTTATTTAAATCTTTGGCCGCATCCAAGGTTTTAACTGAACTTGAAAATGCTCAAATCTCTTTAGGACTTATAATTTGCCAAACACGGGACTTACTGTTCACCTGAGTTCCGAATCCGCTGTTGAATTTTATGCCACAAGTTATATCGAAAAGAAATTATTTGTAATGTTGGGTCAGTAACTAAAGATCAAGGTACCTACTTTTCGCCACTATTTTACTCCTGATCGGATATATCATGTTAGTCAGGATTTTATTTTCATCTATGAAAAGTATTCGAAGCGCCATTGCTCGAAATGCTTTAAAATTAATTCAATACGGTATTTAATTGTAATTTTATAAAAACTTAATTAAATATTTTAGGGCCCGTCGATAGAAAAATTAAATGTTATACGATCAAAGAGATTAAATCCTGTTTTGTCTACGTATTACTCTAAGCCTTTGGTTATACATCAAGGTCACAAGCAATGGGTTTTCGATATCAATGGAAAAAGATATCTAGACATGTTTGGCGGTATTTGTACCGTTTCTGTTGGACACTGCCATCCGTAATATATAAAAATTAATGCGGTACAATATCCTTAAACCCTTTTGTTTCAGAAAAATAACTGAGGCAGTTGTGGAACAAATGTCTACGTTGGGACATATTTCAAATCTGTATTACCATCCCAAGATACATGAATATGCCGAAAAATTAACAGAAAAATTTCCAGGCAATTTAAAAGTAAGTTAATGGAAATTTTGTGGACTAAACTAATAATAGAGTATTTGATTTAGGTGGTATATTTTGTAAACAGCGGATCAGAAGCAAACGATCTTGCCATACTATTGGCTCGTTTATATACGAGAAGCTCCGAAATTATATCTTTACGAGGTTGTTATCACGGTATGTCTTACCAAATGATGGGAATAACAGCCACATCTAAATTTCGATATGCAGTACCGCAGATCTCTGGAGTTCATCATGTAACTTAATAACTTTTTTTCAATGCGTGTTTTTCAAAAGTGTTGCACAATTTTAAGGCAATGAATCCTGATGTTTACCAAGGTATTTGGGGTGGCAAGTATTGTCGTGATAGTCCAATTCAAACAACGCGACAGTGTTCGTGTCATATGGAACAACAATGCAATGCAAGTGTAAAATATTTAGATCAACTAGAAGAGGTGTATCGGTACAGTATTAGTAGAGGTGGAGCTGCCGCTTTTATCGCTGAATCTATACAAGGAGTAGGTGGAACTGTTCAGTTTCCGAAAGGTTACCTAAAGGGTGCCTATAAATTGATTAAAAATAATGACGGGTTATTTATTTCTGACGAGGTAATATTTTGTTTTATTTTATTGCACATATAAAAGTGCGGTTAGGTTCAAACAGGTTTTGGACGAACTGGAGATCATTTTTGGGGCTTTCAAATGCACGAAATAATGCCAGATATAGTTACAATGGCCAAAGGAATAGGAAATGGGTTTCCTTTGGCAGCAGTAGTAACTACTCCAGAGATAGCAAACGTTTTGACGAAATCTGTGCATTTCAATACTTATGGTGGAAATCCTATTGCTTCAACTGTCGGAATTACAGTTTTGGATGTAAATAGTTATTAACGGCATAAATTGGTATCATTTAATTCCTTTACTTTAGATCATAGAGCAAGAAAATCTTCAAGAAAACTGCAAGATTGTCGGAACACATTTATTAAAGGAGTTGGTTAAACTGAGAAATGAATTTGATATTATTGGGGATGTAAGAGGAAAAGGATTGATGATAGGTGTAGAAATGGTTGTCGGAAATGGTAGCAAAAATCCTTGGCCTGCTAAAAACTTTAAAAAATATTTGGAAAGATGTGCGCAATTAGGTTTGTTAGTTGGAGCAGGAGGATATTATGGAAACGTAAGTTTTCCAATAAATATTTAGTAAACCGTTAAAACTGTTACATTCTAGGTTATACGGATTAAACCACCTATGTGTATTACTAAATCGGATGCAGACTTTACAGTAGCTGTTATGAAGCAAGCTTTGGAAGAACTTCTAAAATAATTTATTTTTTCTAATACAAAAATATAAAACTAATTAAACTAAAATTCATAGTTATTAAAGACATTCGCCTTCATTTTGGTAACACCAGCGCGGTACAAGAGTTTCAGCTTGAATTCCTCTTGATATTAATCTTTCTCTATGATTGTTAAATCTTGGTTCTGCGCTTGCAGTATCGGTATCAGGATCAGACCATAGCCTTTCGGCAGCTGCTGAAGCTCGCGGCCAAATTCTGCTGTCAATTGAATTCTCATCTACTAATTCTCCCCACATGCAAACCTTAAATTATTAGAACGAAAAATTAGTTTCATAGTGCAATTTATAAAAATTATTTAAAAATCACGAAAAAGTAAGATTTGGTTTACCTCGCCACCTAATACTCCTTCATGGTGTGATAACCTGTTGTCGTAAGCAGCGCGCCAAGTATGGTAAATAGTGTTACCCCAAAATCCGTGATCTAAGTACCACACATCTTTTGTTGCTATTATTAGTTGATATCCCATGTTCAATAATTTTTGGGGTAATTCATCTGCTGCTGGTACCCACGTTTCAATTACATACCTTTGTTGTGGTAAATATTTTGAAATTATATCAGGTTCTGTTAAAGCGCTTGACCACACAATTATGGGCGTATTAGAATTTCCAACTTTAGAATCATAAGTGTTTAAAGCTCTTGTTTGGTAGTCTCCCCATAGGTCAAGAAAATCTTCAGTGGTGCGACCTTTTCCATGTAGTATCAAATAATTAACGATTTCTGAAGTTGAATTCCAACAAGGAAGAAATACCTAGACAAATAGAATGTTATGAATGCTACATTTACGAGTACAACTTACTTCATCACCGCCCATGTGGAAAACCTCTCCTTTTGGAAATGTATCAATAATATCATGATATATATTTCCCAAAACGTCATGCAGGTGAGGATTGATTGGGTTGAGTTGACCACAGGGTGGTTGAATGCAATAGTATCTCCAAGGCATTTGGTTAACACAAACGGCCAAATTACCAAGACCAGCGTATTTACCCCATTGCCAACCATTACCAGAATGAGATGGAGCATCTATTTCTAAAATAATTCTTATACCTCGTAGTTTAGCGTAAGTTAGTAGGTGATGGATGTCGCTAAGTCGATATATTTTTTTTGGCGAATAGGCGCCATACCTAAAAATAAAATTTAGCTAACAAATAAGTTTAAACGAAACTTTTACATAGACATTTCAGGAACTCTTTGTAAATGTAAGGGAAAACTCTGGCTGTCTGTGGCATGCCAATGAAGAACATTTAATTTCGAAGCAGCCATAGCCTCAATTTGACGTTTAATTGCAGATATGGGTAAATAGTTCCTAGCGGTGTCGATAAGCAGTCCTCTGTGTCGATAAGTAGGTTTGTCTATAATTTTTGCCCGCGATATCATAACTAAATTCTTTGCTCCACTTTCTTGGGAATTTTGATAAATTGGATACGATACTATCAGTTGCGTTAACGTTTCTAATCCATGTCTAACACCGAACACTGTTGCTCCTGATATTTCAATTGTCACTTTACGTCCTTAAAATAAACAGAGGATGCTTTGGGTTATGGTAAATAATCAATATTTAAATTACCTTCTGTGACAATATCTAAACTGTAAGTTTCATTAGTTTCCCAATTTAATCTAAGATCAGAGGAAGCCGCGACAAGTATAATAGTAACTTCTGTATCCGAGTTGGGTAAACACTTTTCATTACATTCCGTTAAAATATTGTTGCGAAAAATTTTGGTGTTTTCGAGTAAAAAACTTTTAATTCCATTTTCTGTGTTTAAAATTCTGAAGTTAATAATACTGAAAAAGAATATAAATATATTGCAAATTTGTTTATATAAAAATTGTACTTTGGATGTATAGGAACAGTGTTGTGCCCCAAAATGGTACTAACAGTAGGTTTCGGCCACAGTGGGCCAAACTTTCCACAAGTTAATCGACATATTGGCAACGAATTGTAGAATGTTTCGTTTGCTTCTAGTTTAGAATTTAAAGCGTTTGGTTCAGATCTTCTCTTGCAAGTCTCTGTTTTAATATCACATGACCACGACCAGTGCCATCTGAAAATTAAAAGCAATAATTTACTACTACGAAAATGATAGTTTATAGTCGTTTATACTCTACAATTAATTATAGCAAAACCTCGTGCTCGCACTCTGTGACTAAACTCTACTTTCTATGCTTTGTTATACTGATTAAAACATTAAATGAAAGAATTGTTTATTTTGAGTAAATTTTGTATATTATGCAATTTACTTCTTTATAAAGGTCTTCCAAGCAAGTATTTATATTTTTATTGTACTTGGGCAATGTTTTTAAGTTTGTATTAAACAAAATGATAGCTAGAAGTTTTTTAAGATGAGAAGTGCATTACGTCATCATCGAATCTGCGCGGGTGGAGAGCGCCAGTCGTGGCGTAAAATAACTAGTAATTTTTATCTGAAATTATATTATCTTAAATAATCAGTAATGGCTTCTTTGCCAACATAATGGTTTACAAAGCTTTTTCAAATGGCTAGAACAAACAACGAAGAATTGACTGACTTTTCTCCAATATGAATTCGTACATAAGTAGCTATTCCTACTGAATCTATTCTACATTTATTTAAATTAGTTATAAATACAAAGATATTAACTGTTATTGTACTAATCTAATGATTTTTAAATATTATATATAAGCTAAAACGATGTGCCACATACGACATGCGTTCAAAAAGTTTGTAATTGAAATTGATAAAAATATTTACTAAACAAATTTGGTATATAAGTTTTATATACAGGTTGGTTAATAAAAAAAAGGCGTTTTACAACCTACTGAATAATCTAAAATAGGTAGATATACACAAGTAACATCGACAGCTCGTGTTATACGGCTTAGCAAAGATTTAACTACAATAATTTTGATTAGAACATACACCAAACTAAACTGCAATCATTAAATTGATAGGTCACTTAGTTTTAAAACTATGTCCAGTAACATATAGTAGAGGTAGTACGACCTCGATATTTATATTTTAGTTTTATTATACAGCGTGTTCGGCTTAAAGGTATAATAAAAGAAAATATTTAGTGTTAGTTTGTTTGAACAAGTAGAGTAACTCAAAATGTTTTTTGTAATGCGTTGGAATGGCGTAAAACGTATGCGTATATCTGCCTAGATAGTAGTTATGTGGACATAGTAGAAGCTTGGATATGTTGCGGTTGTACATTATGCCACAACTTCCTCATAACGTAATTTTCAAACAAGTTGGCTCGCCATGCCTTATGCTCAAATTACGATAGATTTGTTTCCCTGGCGCTGGATTAGAAGATATAGTATTCCGATTTCTTGGCCCATAGAAACTCAGACTTAACGCCGCTTGATTTCTTTCTGTGGGGGTATATCAAGGGATAAGTGAACCAGACATCAGTTCCAAATCTACCTAAGCACATTTGTGTAGCTATTAAAAGTGTTACGCCTACACTTTGCCCACATCTGAGCTCGATGTCTATCGCGCACCAATGGTGCGCATATGAGATGTACTAGTTATGTAAAAAATGTTTTTGAGTTATTCTACTTGTAGAAATAAACGGACAATAAATATCTCCATTATTTCTCAAGTTATTAAGTTGCCTTTTATTATACCTTTAAGCCTGATGCTTTATTTAAGTCGTCAATGTACGAGAAAAGAGGAAGAATTTTTTAATGGTCGCATTTACTTTTTGTGATTTTAATTAGGCTACTGCAATTAAGTTTTGAGAAATTAATATGTCGTTAATCAATTCAACGCTCTCGACTGCATAGTACATTATAAGTGGTCCTGCATAATTTTGATAATAAAATTATAACGATGCTGATAATTCAATTCATGTATAATAAATCCCATATGCTGCATGTTATTTGTCACTATGACAGCAGTTAAAAAGGTAAGAACAGCTTATTACAGCGATAATAACGATAATAGCACATCGCCATGACAGCATTCAAGAGTTTCAGTAATTTATTATTCATTAAATTACCAGACCGAATTACACTCGAAAGTTTCTCTTTATTTTAGGATAAATTTGGTTGCTAATTGGTACTTACACTCAACAAATTGCCTTTTGATAAATCCAGTCATCCTTCGAATTCGTCGTTTTATCAAATGTGATTTGTTTCGTGCCATTACCTAGCAACAAATTTTCATTAAAAATCACAAATTTATCCAGATAAGGAGAAAGCTCTCGTGTAATTACTACTGATAATAAAATGATATTCAAATCAATATCAAGTATAACATTAAATTTAATTAATTTTTATAAATTTCAATATTTATGGGAAAAGATTAGTTGATACACTTGTTTTTAAACGCACGTAAAGATAAAACAAATCTGTTGGATTCATATGACTAAAATATGGGGTTCCAGCGGGGAAATTTGGAATTTTAAAGTAACTTTTTCTCTAATAAGACGATGGTAGGGTCAACGCATTTATAAATTACATATATATTAGACTGGATTTTTATAGAATACAAGGATTGGATTACTTGTGGGCTAAGAGCCATATAATGCGGGGCGGACTATATTCGACTTTCATAGATTTATCGTTGATAAGAAAATCGAATTGTGTTATTCTATGTAAATAAAGTCTAATATACATTGTAACTTAGAAAATCCTCTGCGCCGGTGTACGCTGCTCTTACCCATTCCATACCATTTGTCGCATTTTCAGTTAAAAGAGGTCGCTACGGGCGCATTTGGTTAAAATTAGAATTTAAGCGTTATAATTCAATTTTGTGTTTATATGCCACTAAAAGACGAACGGTCCTTACGCCAGTGAACACAACGATGCGATTAGTCAGAATTCTGCACATATTACCTAATTTATGCAGGGTGGCGCAACTGCCCATACTGCTGAATGCTCTGTGGTAACTGTCTTGCAACTATTTCAGATCCAATAGACTTGTAAAATCTTTCGATCTATTGGGATGTGATAGCTTAAAAGTTTGATGTATCAAGATCGTCCACAAAATATTGAAATGTTTAAGATAAACATCCATTGTGCAGTCTACAACGAGCAGACGTGTATCGGGGTTATGAAGAGTGTCTACACAGTAATATATGTCAATCTTCAGAAACTAAATAATAGACGGTAAACTTTAACATTTCATGCTTATAACTTTTAAATTAATATTCCAAAATCATTAAACATCTATTTTCTATGGCCCGTTTCCCTGACAGGCCCCGTAAAAGCGAAGAGCGCTCAGTAACAACACTATCTTATAATCCATTGCATTAAGCGCTAGGCAACTCTTGCGGTATTAAAAACCATCTTTGGCTTATCTAAACGTAACACTTTTATTTTCACTTTGTACTACACATCATTGAACTAATTATTATTATTATTGAAGCATACTAAATACATTATATTCAAATTTAGAAAAACAGAAAGAATGTTTTTCGAGTCCGTAATTATTTTCAGGTTTTTTTTTGGCACTTGATTTATGTTACAACTTTATTAATAACGGCGTATTTATAACAAATATTTATCAGCTCTTGCTAAAATGTTATTAAACTTCAATTACTATGTACATTTGTTTTATTCCGCTCCTTGTGACAATGCTATCATTACTAAGTTCTGGCAACAATTGAGATTTACGTCGCATAAATTTTGTATTATGTATTATTCATAATATATAATTGTTAATTTATCTAATTTTTGCGAAAACAAGATTTTTCCTTGCCATCTCATTACAAGATATGAATATAATCATTATTTGTTTTATTTAAATACGATAAACAGCTTTAAAATCTTTTGACGAGTGTTTTATAATTTTACTTATCAATATGTGGCCACAATAATTCTTGCAGGTTTGTCTTTGATTTGCTGTATTAATTTAACATCAATTTCTTATTAATAAATAAATTTATCTCGTTTAATTGATCTCATAGTAATCATTCGTAATTATGTATTTTTTTTGTTGAAACAACTTTCAATGATTTGAAATTTTGAACTGTATCTATGTACACTTTTTACAATATTCATTTTAAAATATTCGATTTACATACACAAAGTATGTTCATATAAATTTGTAACAATTATATTCATAAGTTACCATAGTAAATTTACCCAATTGTTTATACTTTAGTTTTTGTGTATTTGCAGTTTAATTTTTAGTTAAGTTACTGCGTATTATTACAACTACAGCCCACTCTACAGACTAAAACGTTTTTATGTACAGATCGTCTGCGCAATTGCTTTGCGGACAGCAGTATTCAGTTTTCAGTGTGTGTGGAAGACGATCACCCGTTTAGTAATATATATTTTGACGTTCTAATAATGCTGTACCGGTTAACTTCGTTGACAGAGAGTTCGAAAACTTCTCATCTTTTGTCCGACATTACGCGCGCATTGTTTGTTTCGTGTACCTATACTGAGATTATAGCTATTTGCGTCTACTGAGGTGACCTATTCATTTTAGAATTTTTCGTCAGCTTGTGAAATTTTTCACAATGGAAGAGACATTTTCTGCAGTCATGCAAAGTATGCAATTAGGCGGTCTTAGTTTTATTATTTTTGCTATCAGCGTTGCGAGGACTTCTGTGTAAAACATATAAAGAATGTAGTAAAAAACGACTTCTACTAAACTCTATCTGCCTACGTGTTTCATATTTTGATATAGATGGCTCACACGATTTGGAACGGATTAGTCTAGTTTTATTAAAATTAATTAAAAGTTTACTATAGATCAACGCGTTGTAGTGTTACTACAGTTGTGAAAATCTAGTCAGTCTATGAATACCAGCCGACTTCACTGACAATACTGAAGCAATATTTCCCCAAATTTCTCACTCTGTGTCAAGTGTCGCCACCAAGTCACATTACACTTTTCACCTCCAATGTCGATTGTTAATATGTAAATATAATTTATTCTCAGATTAGAGAAAAATTATTTTCACCATTTTAGTTTGATTAATGCCCCTATAGATATTAGGTTTGTTTTCCCTCTTCATTCTGAATACGACCAAAATATGTTTATCCTTGAACTAGTTGCAACGTTGAACCAGTACTGAAGTGGTTTTGAACGAGCTGTACAAAAACAGTTCAAAGAAGAAAAACAAAAAACGAAGACACAATATTGCGCATGTGCGAACTACTAGTACTTGTTGTTCGGATAGAATTGTTTGGATGGTATTAAACTAGTACTGAATAGGTTCTACGAAAGAAAGAAAACACAGGGCCATTAGTAATTTTTTGGTTCGCACGGAAGAAAAATAGCAAACTCAATTCGAAGACAGTTTTGAACAGGTTCAACTTGGAAGAAAAACAAATTATTGATTTCTCTTGTAATTTAGCCTCCGAGGTACCTACTTTGCGTGCTTTTAAAATTTTACACTCTGAGACAGCAGCAAATTTAGCACGATTCAATTTTGAGGCCCTCCTCTAAATATTTTCGCATGTTTAAGAGGCCCGAGGCGTGCGCCTGAGCAGAAATCCGCCACGGCTCCGCGATGTGAACTGACATAATATACAGTTCAAGATTTTGCTGCTTTGAAATATAAAATATAGCACTAGTTTTCTTCTTATGTATTCGTGTGCTGTCTTATTTGATTGAAAATTCATGACCATCGCACTAGAATAATTTCTTCCATTAACTTGGTCTCTTTTTGGACACTTCTTGAAAATGAAACCTATTGCTACAAGTATGATGTCTACATCGAAGATTACTTCATCGTTATTTTGACATTCTTCCAAGTCGTGTTACGAATTTATTATAATTGTTTCATCAAGAAATCTGGATTTAACAAAATCCATTTTAATGTCTGATATTATTTTCAATGCAATCGTTACTGTGTCAAATTTGGATGATAACGATAATATGGTAGGTACACATGCGTCGCTTTCATCAGTCGTTGATCGTAGGTCTTTTAAGTCGTTCACTATCGCGCAAGCTTTCTAAAACGATTTTGGTAACATTTTCTTCACTGTAAATTAAAACTTTTCCTAACGAATAGTACTGCAAATATTCCTTTGATTAAGTCAAGATTTTTATTGGAGGCTCCTTGCACTTTGAGTTACTTTTCTTCTATACATTTTTCAATAGTCTTTATTATGCCAGTCTTAATTATTTTCATAAAGTCTTGTTTTTCAAGTATCTTGGGCCCGAAACTTAATAAGGATTGCTTGGGAAATAATTATATTTTGAATACACTGAGTACGTTTTATTCTTAGCTGGAAAATTCAGAAAAAGTTAATTGGCCGTTAACAACTGTTATTATTCATACTACCAACTGCTAATTATTAAAATTACCAAGTCTTGATGCTTAGTACCATCTAGTATTAATATCGTATAGTAAAACTCAAGTGGCGCTATCTTACTTAAATTGGCATAAAATTTGTTTAAAGAATGTTACTATATTCTAATAAATGAATAATTACGTGTACTTGTTTTTAATTACTCAAGTTTGATTAAATTAAATGATATTTACTTAGTTAAAGTAGGCAGGATCTAATTAATTGTAAATGAGGCACTTGGCCATCAAATAAATTAATCCGTTAGGAGTCAGAGACCTTCCACGTCACGACTGTAACTGCTTTAAATTAAATATAATAATGTTTATTAAAGCACTTAAAAATAAATAACGGGAAATTATAAGGAACTAAATATGTATATACGTTCTAGTGCTTTGGTATTACAACTAATTATACTATTTATTAAAAGTACTTACCGTTCTTCGTTAAGCAAACCAACAGCAAACGAGGAACAAGTCACCAACGTCAAAACTACGACATTCTTCATTGCGTTTTGGCTGTCTGAAAAAGTTTACAATAACAACTCCAAACAATAATAGCTTTTAATATTAAATTATACACAACACTTACATAATTTGTGCAAGTAATTCAAACAATGGTAGTTCTCAAAATGATAGGTAGGTATGATTTGTCAAGTTTATCTACCATCGCATAAAACATATAATTCATTATCAACAAATTTTGTCGATTACTTCGGTAATAAAATATGCATAACTCGGGATTATTATGGAATGTATTTTAAATAAACTGATAGTCCACGGATATAATTTATCACTTTCATGCTTTTATGTACTGTGTAATTACTGTCACTGTAAATGCTATATGTGGGACTCGAGAAACGCGGTTTATTTAATTAATCACAATTAGAAATGTCTCAAAACGATGTGATTTATTATAATTTTAAATTATCGTAAATTGGAGCAACCGTGGCGACGACAAAATCTTCCAATACATACTTTTTCTAAAAGTAAGAAATTATTAAATTTACTAAATTTTAAAATTTAGGCTCCTATCACCTGAATATCTGAATATGTATATTTATTTTACGTCGCGTTGTCATTTCATTTCAAGTAAACTAGGTAGAAATTAGAAGGAAAATTGCTTAAACACTAAATTTAAATTGATATAGTTTGTATTTTAAGTTTAGAATGACGTTACATGGTGACGTTACGCCACGTTGTCAAACCGTAAACGACAACGCTTGTAACCATAACCTTGATTATGAAAAAGATATTGTGAATATTATGCAATCCGTATAAAAAAGTAGTAATTAATTGTTGTAAACTATGTAAAGTATCACCACACTTTAAAGAAAAATGTTACTAGAACTTCCATAAAATAATTATTAATCTAAGTTGTTAGCAATAACTATGACGTCATTCTAAATCTATACAAAAATACTCCAGAAGGTCCTCTTAGATATTGCTTTTGAGGGTTCAATTTTCCTGGCTAATTGGCTACTTCCCCTTTTGAGCATTTAGAAATGACAATTCTCGAAAATTTTAGACAGGTTCACACTTATTTAATAACATTATGCATCTCAAAGTAGGGTGGCTTTGATCCGGGTTTATGTTTTAAAAAATAATTAAAATATCTATTTATTATGCCTATTACAAATATCTTGTGGATAAGTAACAAAATAAATAAATAGTAGACACCAAAACAAACTATTTTACTCTCTTGCTTGGTGCCGCCTTCTATGTTTGGACAAAATAACTACACGATATCCTTAAACAAAGAAAGCAAGTTTATCGTTAATCTTTTCTCTACCATTAGACCAAGGCCAACCCAACTTGTAGCATTTTGAATCTACTGGTTGATACGTATTGTTCGAAGGATGCATATCTAATGCTACACCTTATTTCATCTTCTATTACTTAGTCACGTGAATCGTTGAATTTACCTTCATTCATTAAATACATTAAGACCCTTCAACAAGGAAAAATAAAAATAATTTCCAAAACTGATTTTTATTGTTGCTAACAAGAATGTTTTTAGAAATTAGAATTTAGTTTTATCATGTATATACAATTTTTATAAATTTTAAGAAACAAATAGCGACAAAGAAAATTATTCCTTGTAAATAAAATAGTAAAGACGGAAAATGTTATAACTACAATTATGAACAAATGACATTTAAAAAGAAACATAGCAGAAAGATTGTGAAAACGGACACTCTAAAAATTAAAATAAAGTGAAACGGCAAACAGTTTCAAAATAACAAATTTTGATTGGCAATTGGAATAAAACATTCTTACAAAACTCAATATAAGGAAAAATCAGAATGTTATCGTGGTAAATTTCGTACCTATTACCTTGCCACGTCCTAACTAAAAGGAAAAGAAAGAGAGAATAGAAGCGAAGGATATCTTAGAAAGTTAAAGACAGCTTGCTCGGAGAGAGGGTAGTGGGCTGCGTTGGATCTGGAAAATATTTAATTTCGCTACTAGGAAAAGAAGTATGCAGGAGAGAGAGAGAGAGAGAGAGAAAAGCTAATATTAATGAGCGCCCTACCTTTAAATCATCGAGTCCAACTATGGATCGAACCTGTTAATAGATAGACATTTGCGTATATTAAAGGCGAAATATACAGCTCGATACCCCGTATAATACCTAAAAGTATTCGTTGTAACTTAGGTTACTGTCAGAATATACAAAAGAATCAACTGTAGGAGCAGTGAATTCGTATAACTTTGTGAATGCACATCGTCCAGGGTATTTAGTTATTAATTCTTAAAAAGAATATTACACAAGTAAATAATAACAGAAAATGTACTGTTAAACATTAATAACAATTTTATTTAGCAACTTCGTTAATGAAATACAAAATTATTACTTAAACATTCATTCGATATAAAGTATAAATTTGCTATTTATGAACTTTACATTGATAAAGCGAATATTGCGAGATTTGAAGATTAAAACTTAATTGTTTACAAAATTACATAAATGATGTCTAACAGTCTTAGAACAAATCTGCGCAAGATTTGAATTTGTTTTTGTGGCATAAAATGTATGTTCCAACGGAATTCTAACTTAAAAGGGCTTCTTTACTTAATTGTAATTAAATTAAAGAGTATTAGTAAACTTTAAAAAATATTTTAGACTTGTCCCTGGAGCATACAGATTTTATATAAAATGTGAAACTTTAAGTAACTAAATAATTACCAGATACGGGTATCGTCTTAATAAATTGATTTTAATCTAGTTTTAAAGTTATAACTGTACGATTGTGCTATTTTAAATGTTACTAAATAATTTTGATATGTTTATCGAAGCGTGTAAAGATATAATTATACGACAGTAAAGTTATCATCGATAATTGAAATTAGTAAATATTAATAGTAGAAAGTAAAAAATTTATAAGTATAACAAAATATACTCCAAATTAAAGTCGGCGGCGTAGGTAGCACCAGGTTTTCCAAAAGGATGCAGGGCAGCAAAACAGGTGAACTAGGAGTGACAGAAGCGACTTCAACCAATACACCAAAATCCACATTTTTCGGTAGTAACTAATGTTTCACGGCACTGTAGCTATTCCTTGGTTCCTTTAGGCCTCTAATTATAGAATGCACCGCAGCTTAACATGCCGTCGTACATTGCGTACGGTCAATATTACAGACAGGAGGAGAAGAAGAAAAAAAAACTATAAATTAAGAACAACTAATTTTAGTCGAGGATTTTAAGAAATGCAATAGAAGCTTATCCCATCTTCAAGAACAGGTTTTTTTAATAGAAAAGGTAAAGTGAAGAATTGTATCTTACCAACAATAATTGTAACGCATACCAACACTCGATTCAAAGTCAGGTCGTTTTTTCGATTTTAAAAGATAAATTGACAAAGCTTAAGGCATAAAACAAGACCTTGATTGCTCCACAAAGCGCGTATAAGCAAAAAATTGATAATAAGATTGAATTTTTTCAAAATTTCATAGGTTTCACGAAAATTTATGCTTTTCTGGGCTATGTTTACCGGACTATACCTAATTCCTATTTTATAAAAT
>JAHWXV010907246.1:0-12201 GCA_024586415.1 Phrixothrix hirtus
ACTATTTGACATTGTTCCAACTTGTAATTTTCATGTCTTATCACTCATTGTTTAATCGGTCCTCTTTGTTTTGTTATATTATCGTAACCATATGTTATTCTAATTGCATGTAAATTATTCTCTAATGTATTCTTGTATTCTTGAAGAATAAAGTCATTATTATTATTATTATTATTATTATTATTTTAGTTTTATAAATCCTTTTGAAATTTATGTAATTGTTTATTTTTATAAATGCAGTTTTAAGGAAAAATGTTTCTGAATTTTATTTTTAAAATATGAAAATATTTGCTTATGATAGTTATACTAATTAATTAATGTCTAACATCTCAAACTAAATTGTACTTCGATAATATTTTATTTGTTCCTTTACTTTATAAAACAGAGCCAATTCGATAATTTCAAAGAATTTACGTTACATTCGGTGTTAGATATGTAAATAAGATTAAAACCGAATTATCACATTTTGTTGTCCCAATGTGTGTGGATTAACGTTTCCCTAATCAAATATGAAAAACTCGCTTTATTTTAGTGAAAGTTATCCAAAATAACCATGATGAACAGACTGTAAAGATATTCGCTTTGAGAAGTAGTTATTTTACAAAAAGTTTCGATTATAATTTGTTATCTGACTAAATATGCTCATTGTGCGCCATTTTATAGTTCTAGAATAAATAAAGTAAATATATTTTGACAAGAATCATTAGAGAGTACAATTTAAATATTTCAAACTAATATTTTAGTTATACTATCTAATTACAGTTGTCAAAGCTGTTAACTCAATAATACTACAAATCTGTAGAGGATTTCGATCTAATTCAAAAAAAAATTGTTAATTTGCGTGTGAATGTTGATTACAAATGCATACCTGTAATTGCCTACATTCAAGTGTATGTTGTATTTAATACACATAAAAACATTGTTACGTTTGTTTTGTATCATATTACTTTTGTGCTTCATTTACTTTGTTTTTCTCAAATAAATGAATCGAATTACTGTAAAAATTCGACGATATTATTTTTAAAAATTATATATTTACAATTGTTAATCTTGCTATAAATTTAGTACATATTTATTAATTAACTATAAAAATTAAAGTTTGCGGCAAAATTGTATCTTGGGTAAACCTATTTTTGTTACATCATGATTATCAAAATAATTACTTGAAGTATCCAGCGGAACATTAACATTTCTACGTAGGTACACGTAGATTTAAATTCTGTAGAATACCAAAATGAAGCTCTTCGTATTGTTCGATTTTGATAAAAAAGGATTGTTCATACATGAATTTGTGACTAAAATATGAACATTTTTAGAGATGTCTTTAAAGATTTATCGATTATCGTTTTCGGCTTTTTTTTATATAACCGCAAACATGAAAATGGTTGTTTTCTATTCATTCATGGATCACCATATTTAATCCTGATATTTTGTATAAGGAAATCTGAAATTGGATTGCATGCTGTAGGATTAATAGACATGCCGGTATAAAAATGTTAAGGGTAGTATAAACCTAAAATATTGCTTAAAATTCTTTATTAATAATTAAACATAAAGTTGGTGTTCACTCGCATTTATTTTGAATAATATCTCGTATCTATTAATAATCAGTATGTGTTAGCAACTTTGTTACAGTAGTCGAACCGTATACTAAACAATTAGTCCGCCAGATTATCATGCAGGTTGCGACTTTAAACTTTAATTGCAAATATTTCGAAAAAACTACAATTTACAAACATAATTTGTAAACAAATTTTGTCGTACTGATTAAGGTGTATCTGCTCTCAATATAATGGGCCTTATTTTTCGGAGATCCTGTACATGTATATATAGAATGTTTCGATTATAAGGAACATTATTTAACAATGTTTACACAGCGAAGACATCTACAAAATATTTTAATCTAGCTCGAAAAAAGTGTTTCGCAAATTTTTGTATGAAAATCTATTCTGAATACAACCCTGACTACGTTTTACTATGAAACGCCAATAAAGACACAAATACTATTTCTTTTCTGTTTACAAAATATCATATTACATTTATTATGTTATTAAGTTCATGCCCAACATCTGTTTTAATAAAACATAATCAAATTTATTCTTTTAAATCGTCTAAATTTGTTTTTTCCTATAAAACTCTTATTATAGCCCAGTCATAGGGGGGATTTAACCAAATTAAATACATACTTGTTTCAGTAAATGATATGGGAATCAGGCTTATAAGTGTCTTAAATGTCTTGATTCCTATGCTCAAATACTTCCCGGTTTTTTCTGTTCGGTTGCAAAAATTGAAAATTAGTTGATATTCGCGAAACTATAAGTTATTTGTTAATAATGATTGCAGTACTTGAAAGGTGAGCAAAAATAAATAAAAGGCCTGTCATCGTTCCAAAAAAATTGCGATCAAGGTTTCATAAAAAAACGCACGGGAAATCAAGATTTTTAAACGCGAAAACGTCGTAGGAAGATAAAACTTTAAATACCTACGTTTCTAATTAAAATTTCAAAGCAATATGGTTAGCATATTTTAGTGCATATTTTTTAGGGGCTAATAAAAAAATTCAGGAAACTGGACTAATATCAAGAAACGATAATTTAAAAATAGGCAATTCTGCAAAATGTTTGCGCGCGCTCATTTTGGACTGTATTTCATCCAAAGATTACTGGAGACCAACGTGAAAGCATAGTTATTTGATACAGTCGTATATGATGATAATTACGGATCTTTTACTGAAAAACATGTTGGAGGATTTGGAGTTCGATTACTTATTTATAGCCGATAATGACGCTGAGATAAAAAGATAACAATTATGATGGCGACAAAAACTTTCCTGAAGTTTTCTTTATACAATATTCATTTTTGGAATAATTTTCCTGTAAAATAATAAGAATAACATTTGCAATTAAAACAAATATTTTTTGTTTTTTTTTATACAAAATATTGTTCCTAATCCAACATTTATTTCATATAAAAAACAATTTTGAATTCTGTACTTGAATTTCTAGCAACTTTATTTAGCAGAATACCTTAAAAATAGGTTTTTTCGCAAAATTTTGTACTTTAAGAAAGGAATAGGGGTCATTGCAGGAAGGCATTCAGTGTAGCATAATACATTTAATTTGTGATTTGCTGAAACAAATTTTTGAGTTGGTTTACGGTTGAAAAAACCGCCCACGACTGGTTTATTAATTATAAATTATTTGTGAAGTAGTTATTAAAACAATTGTTTGTTAAACATCTTATATTGACAAAAATTTTAATTTTAGCGGGTATGTATAGAGTTAACACCTGTTTGATTCACATTAATTTGTACAAAAAATATGTGCTACTGCACATAAATTTCGTCAAGTTTGTATGAAATTTATTTATTATTTTAATTTTCAACTATGTCTATAAAAGTTAAATAATACTCAATACGATTGATTATAAATATAAATAATATTAGGACATTTATCAAAATGCAATTTTGGTTTAAAAATATGACGATTTGAACTTCCACTACATTAGCACAAAGATTGTTTATAAATTTTGCGTAAAATTTAACATCGTTCCAAACGACTCAAAACACTATAGAACATTTTCATAACGAAATTTATTTAAAAACCGTTCTTTTTCAAACATACAAATATATATTAAGTGAAAATTTGTTTTTACTTTAAATGTGAACAATTGAAAAACGATTAGAAATGTTAAGAAAGAAAATCAAACTTTTTATTTTTAAACGGTACTTTTCTGTTCTATACATTTACGGATATTTAATAATCTGTCGAAAGGTGTGAAATCACTTACTTACTTCATCCTGTTGCAAGAGGCTTATAGTCAGTCAGTCCAGTCGCTAATAGTAGACCAAGTTAAAAACAGGGGCAGACTGAAAATTCTAATTATAATTATTACTAAAGCTATGCAACTTAGACACGTCAGAAAATTCATCCATTAATGCTGATTATGTCGAAATAGATACATAGGAATCAGACATACAAGTGAAATGCGATGCCATTTGAATGGAAAACTAATTGTGCTAAGCGTTAAGAAACAACGACAAATCGTACATTTCGTTAGGGAAATAATTCAAAGTATTTGGAAAGCAATTAGAACCAGCTTACATTGATTCCAAATGCAAAAGGAATGCATTACTAGATATAGAGATAAATAAAAGCCTCGTTATATTTAAAAACTACTAGGAAACGGCAGATATTGTTAAACAACGTATTTTAATGGAAGAACTCAGCCCTAAGTATGGATATTCGCATCAAGCTGCTGGCAGAATTATTACTCACGAATTTTATTTCTTAATGGATGGCAACAAAATGGAATATATAAATATTTTTATACCAACACTGGGCATTCGTGTATTCGCTGTATTTATACCGTAAAGGATAAAATTAGGGATAAAACTTTAGGCGAATATAACAGTGGGAAACATGCTAACCATAAGATGATGTTTGTTCCCACATTTTTTCTATGCCAATGACTAAAAGCGTTATATTAGGTCTCCCAGTGAAAAAGTGCATATTAATGGAAGTATGATAATTCTCACTTGCATCGGAATTAAAAATCTTAATGTTTAGATCAATAAAAACCTTTTACTGCCCTAACAATATACAGATAAATCTTTAACTGTCAATTCAAAATAGCTTCCTTTATTCCAAAGAACAATCTGTGCCAAACTTGTGTTTCCTACCAAAATTTAATTGAAGAAGAAAAGAGAGCATTAAATGCAGAATATGATTCTCATATTGAATAATATAACTTGAGCAGAGAGAAGAAATAAAGAGGTAAGAACAGTATTTCACAACGTACAGCGCAGCACATGTCGCTTTGTAGGCCTCTTTACCAACTCCAAATAACGAATTATGCGGTTTTTATTACGAGTCACAATTATCGCATTACAATTTTACTGTATGTGATCTAATGCAAAAAGGGAAAGGGCGTGTAAATTATTACACATGGCACGAGTAATAGGCGAGCAGTTGATATAAGTCTCATGCCTATTGCATTATTTGAAAGAAGATGCAGATGGATCTAATACCGACAATCTTGCAATTGTTCTGCGTTCAGACAATTGTGCCAACAAAGGAACAAATTTGTTATTTCCGCTTATCTTTGCACTTATCACCGGACATACACTGAGCTGAGAAAACTTGCTGAGTTTTGGCAAAAACACTATGGATCAAAACCTTAAACTCAGTGATGTTGCTTCAAGGAGCGCTTAGACAGAATTTTCTATATAACAATGCTTTCCCTTTTATCTGGATTCAAAGTAAAGAAAGCCTACAATGGGACCATAGCTATTACTAAAAAAAATATGAACACCTACTGTATTTATTACAAAGCAAAACTATAAAAGATTGTTACATCTATGGTTATATTATTTTAAGATATTAATAAAAATAATACAATGCCTTCAACTTTGGTATCTGTTGATTCACTGGATAGGTTTCCGTTAGAATCTCCAAATTGAACATGTATTATTTTGCTTTCGAATTCCTTCTTAATTAATGCATTTTTTAAAATAAATCTATCATTGTATAAACATGGTTTATTTGAAACACTGTTTCCATTGGAACCAAATTGGACCACGCACATTTCTATTTAAAACTAGTGCGCTAGATTTAGTCAACGGTAGCACATTTCAATAAGAGCGCGGAATTCACCCTTTTTGGAAAAGAGCTTATTAATTTAGATTTAGAAAAACAGTCAGTAGTCATAACAAAACTTAAAAGATTTGTTGATATTATAAATTGCTTCATAAAGTCTACATTAGGTACTTGAAACTTAATTTCAATTTGATGCATAATATTTATTTTAGGGTTGTCTCACTAGAGCTGCCAGTGAGCGATGTACATTTTTAATTTTCCCGATATATGTTAGCATTGATGGGTTATTAAAATGGGTTACAATTTCATATGTGCTGTTTTTAACATATCTTCATGTTTTGAGGAACCTTGAACAAATTTATACTATTTTAGAGTCGTCTATCCACAGTCAAAGAAATCGATCGGCTGAGATGGGGATGGAACATTTTTTTCCAAAATAACATTTTCGATTAGACTAGGTGAAAAACGTGGTATAATGTATTATGACATTATTTAAAAAATAACTATTAAATTTGAAGGACACAAACTAAGCGAGCTTTTATCAAATTGAAACGCTTTTAGTGGTGATCGATAAGGTTAATGGTATGGCATGGAGGTGAAATAAATGTTTTCGGTGGTAGCGCATATTTTTCATTAGAATAGGTGAAAAACATAATAGATTGTATAAATTGGAATATCTTGTTATGTAGTTATTTTTCAAAATGACAGATTTTTAAAAATGTCTAAGATCGTTTTATCTTAATGAATGACTTTCAAATTTGGCGGTATAAACTGGGAGAGCTTTTCTGAAGGTGAAAACCTTTTTTGTCAGAGATCAGTTAAGGAGGTTTGCTGAGATTGACAATAGACAAAAATGTTTTCAAATAATATATTTTTGATTAGACCATATCAAAGAATGTATGAAAGTGTACACAGTGACATATTTTCTGTAGTAATTTTCCAATATAAGGAATTATTTTAAAAAACAAGTCATATAGGTAGCATGTACATCGTAACCTGCATTGGTTTCTTAATAATGTCTCGTTTGTATAGATCAGAATATTGATTTAGCGGTAGTTTAACATATTTTTGCTATATTCTTTATGAAATTCTAACACTTTCTAATAGCTGTCAATCATTTGCGTCATATTTTTTCGTAGTGGGAACGGTACTTTAGACAATAGGGATAAAATAAGAGGAGTTTAGCAGAATTGAAATATTTTTTAAAAATTATTCAATTATTATGAATGTAAAGATTGTCAAAGGCCTCATTTTACTTTCCTTTTTAATATTTTATAGCGGTTATAGAAAAAATAGAGTATCCAATGTTGACGATAGTATGAACTTCCCAAGCTTACTTAACCTATGTACCTGTATAGTCGTATAGCGACTACGCAAACTATTTTTCAAAAATACCATTATTCTCATCACCAATAAATAACAATTTTCAAATTTAGTCCGCATATATTGAATAATGCTCTCCAATGAATTATGCCTAATTCGAAGCGAGCATCCAATTCTTATACACCAGAATGCCGTCGTATAATTTGTTTGTAGCAAGTTAAAATTATTAAATATTAAACTAATTGCCAGTTGCAATTCGATTAGGGAATGATCGTTTTTGTAAAATAAAGAATTCACGCATTTATCAATCTTTCCGGTTAGGAATGCTATTTATTATTTATTCTATTGTTTTATGGACATTACATGCAATAATAATAGTTAACTAACTTAAATATGGTGTACTTTGAGACTTGGGCCTTAACGAGTTTACCATTTGGAAGTATGCAATACAAATGACTTCTAAATTGAAATAAAATTGATGTTCTCGGTAATTTCGTTTGAGTGGTACTGATAAAAATTGATAAGTGTAGATGGGTACTTATTCTATTAATGTATGCACGTTCTCGAATGTTAAAGTAAAAAAGCGATTTAACTGAATTATAAAAGAACCGTTTTTTCAAAATAAACCTTAGTAGTAATCATCCAATACATCCCTTATTTTCTGTAAATGATAACTGGGAATGAATATTAATGAGTTAGACATATTCACTTAACGATATATTACCCTGTTTTTAATGTGACAATTCGTTATTATAATCTACAAAACTGTCCATGATTTTAAATACAGTTGAATAATGTTAATACACAGTTTATTTATTTTATAAAATTCTAGGCTTGACTTTTAACCATCGAGATACCATTATTTCAAAGTTTGATAACGTAAGTGAAAACATCATCGTAATATTACTGTGTAACTTTGTCTAAGATGTTTCAGTGTTTATGTCAACATCAAATACTTCTCAAAGTAAATTTACTTGTTTGTCTAGCACTAAAAGAAAACATCGTGAATAATTAAAGCTTCAACATAATTGAGGGTCAAGCAAACTTCCTTTTCAACTCCAACTGCTATAATTCTGTTCTAATTAGATCCTTTTATGAATATTGCATAGGGTTTTGAAGGAAAGATCATTAAATGCACGAAACATGAAGTAGGTACTTTAAAACCCCAATTTTTGCGGAAAATAGTTCTTTTCATCTAATGTTTTGGTGTAATTTTAAGCTTTGCGAATTTTCCAAAGCTAGTATCTTATTAAAATTATATGCAATATTTAGTTAATCAAAAATTTCCATAACGTAGATGAAAAGTTAAATAAATTTTGCTGATCTAATACATTTTATTTATATTTCCACTTTATACCTACCTAATCCATATTGAGATAACTTAAGTAACCCGAAAAGCGTATCCTTAGTGAGACAAAATAATAAAAACATCCATTATATTTAAAAATCCTTTTTCTCTATAGTTACTCCGTGCTTATTTTGAAATGTCTCCATTAAATGTAAGGATTACTTACCAAGGATGTATTTTTATAACTTACTGCTCATTAATTATTGCACCTTTAATGAATTTAGCTAATTATTCTCAAATGTTTCTCTTTGTCATTTAAAACTTGCGGATAGGAAATCATACGAGGGTAGTTCAGTAAGTTAAGTAAAAATGAAATAAGCAGTTGTTTTTTCGGTACATGTATTTCAATGATATTCAGAATGCTTTCAGTAAAATAAGATTTATCACAGTCTGCAAAATACGCATCTACTTCGGAGATCACTTCTTCAAGGATGAATATTTATTACTAACAAGCCAAGTTTCCATGCTTGGGAATAAAAAATAGACCGATGGAGGCAACTCGGTGAATATAGAGTATGTGGAAGCATTTCGAAATGCAGTTTATGTATTTTTGTAGTCACAATAGTTGAAGAATGTGTTGATGCGTTATTATGGTGAAACAAAATTCTCTTCTTTGTCAAATGTGGCCGATTTTTTCATTCAACCGCTCTAACACCGATGAATAGTACTTTACTACTCTCCTATTGTTTCGATTGAATTGTGGTTCGGAGTGTAGTGGAGGATCCAAGTCTCATCAACAGTAGCAAAGAGACGCAAGAATTCAGACGTATTACATTTAAACAATTTCAAACAACATTCCGAACTGGTTGTTACGATTACGTTTGTGATCTACTGTTAACAAACGTGGTGCAGAAAGCTTTTCATATCCAAATAATTATGTAAAATTGTAATCACAAGTTTGAAGCCAGTTAATGCCAGCCTTTGCAATCTCAAGTACTTTCACTAGACGATCAGCCAATACAATATCATGCACTTTGTCAGAATTTTTGGCCTGTCAGTCCTCTCAGCATCGCGAACATTGAGCTACTTCTGACTCATTTTAATTAATCGATCACTGTTCGGACAATATTATCAAACTTTTAATTTGTTTTTGTTATTATTTTTTCACGCAGAAAATAATGTGTAATGGAAACACGAAAATTACTTTTTTTTATTTTATCAGAACTAATATAAGTTGTCTGCTTTAAATGGTTATCAAACTCAAACTAATCGGCAGATGTTCTTGAGAATTACTATGATGCCATCTGGAGGAATTTCTTTTAATAAAAAAACATTGATTTTATTCTAGTGGCGCAATCTCTTGCATTTTTACCTAATTTATGGAACTAGCCCGATACTTGCAATATTATTTCACCAATATGGGTTGACCAAAATTAAAATCAGTTTTCCAAAACGAATGGTCCTTAAAATATTTGTAGTTAAAGTTTTGAGTTCAACTTTGTTTTTGAGCTGGACCAGTGGATTTACCAAAAAAAAAAGATTGGCGCACTGTACTTCCATGCTAGTTTGTCCGTAACACAACGCATGATAGTTCTTTAAACAAGTGGCAATTGTGCAAGTGACATTTACATTATTGTAACCTAACGAAATTAACTATGTAAATTTTAAAACAACAAACAGCACAGCTATAAATTTTGTTCGGCTTATCAAGTGTGCTTAAATTTTAACTAAATATTTAAAAACAAAGCTAAATCGATTGCTTGCAAATAATATGTCCACTTGTTATAAAACTTCGCAAGCTTACATAATCTTCGGCATGCCGCTGCATCCCCTACATTATGATACTCTCATATTAGAGACGTTTGAATATTTTTGTTTATTAATCTGTCGTTTATTTTGATAACAGTGCGAAAGTAAGACCGAGATGTGTTCCTTTTGTTAATTTGAAAATGACATTTAAAATATGTAAATTATCTAATAAATTATTAATAGTTAAGTAATTGGTTGTTATTAAACTTTGTCAACAATTAATTAGAAAGATCAACTTTCAACCCTAGGATTTAAATAATTTGTTTACCATCTATCACTAGATTGATTGTATTTGAAGTACCTGTCTATACAGAGTGCGCCATTAGTGCGACAAAGTCCGATATCACTTTTCTTTCAAATGATATCAAAAAATGTATTAACAAAACTAATAGATACAATTAAGGTATTAATTTACTTATTTTTTTAATTACACTGTTGCTTTAAAACGTCATTGAAGTTCACTGTTTTAAAATAATTAAGGTGTAAATAAATTTCCTCCTTATATCCAATAATGAATTGATAATTCTAATTCGGCAAGTTCACAGCCTTACTTAACGAATTAGTTGTACACAAATATTATAATAAGCAGTATTATATTTATTTTTATTAATACAATTAAAAATAGAAAATATTTTTATGCTGAATTGAATTTAAACTGAAATTACTAAATTTTGGTAAAATACAGATTTTCAGAAAAAAATACTTAATATCCCAACAACAACAAAATTTAAAAACCATTGAAATATAAGGTACTCCATTTAAAATAATCGAGAAAAATAAAGATTTGTGTTTTGAGACACCATGTACATAAATTAGCGTTTGTTTTTAAAAATAACTAAATATAATACAGCATATTGTAAAACTTATGACGGGCATGGAATAATTCAATATAGAATATTTCACAGAAATGCAAATATCTTTTAAAATATCCTCTATAACCTATTGAGGTGATAAATTAAAAGAGCCCAAAGAAAACTAAATCCTAATATCACTTAATATATAGGGTCTTCAATTACCTAAATTGTTTGTTTGGTACACCCTGTATAGTACAGAGAAAAAATATTTTCTTAATATACACTTTACCTATACCTGTCATTTTTGATATCATTTGAAAGAAAGAAAGTATATAGCACTTTGCCACACTAATGGCATACCCTGTAGATACTAGCAACCGCGCGAATACAGTAATCATTTTGTAAAAGGGAAAGTTTGATTATTGTCCTTTAAAGAAGATATACTTAAGTTTTTTTAATCGTAATAATCCTACTGTAATTTCTTTAAAATAAAGACTGCTTAGTGTGGTTGTACTTATCATTTACTTACTTTCGTTCCGTTTGCTTCATTGAAAAAACAAAATTTGCGACTCTGGTTTACAAAAGCAACCTACATTGCTTTAAGCCGCGTTGACATGATGTTAATTTTTCTATAAAATTTATTAATAAATTGTGTTACATTTATCATCATTTTATTTTGTTGGAAAAAATTTTTATTTTTTATACACACCGTCAATATATTTACAACTATAATCATTTCTTAATTCTCAAACTGACACAAATAATCGATAAGACATTTATTTTACCTTTATTTTCTAACATGTCCGTATTGTTAAGCAACGCTCCTAAAAAAATACCAACGAAAATCGGAGTCAAAAAGGTGAAGGGTGAAATAAAGATATTCGGATTAAGATATATTTCCTTACTAGAGAAAGTAGTGTACCTGTCATACCCACACTTCTACATTTTTATTAAGTAGTTTCAAAAGAAAACAATCTTCGCAACGATGATTTGATATCAATATATTAAATTCCAATGATTGGATAGAAAATGAAAATTAAATTTCATTTAAATGGTTAAACCTCCATTTACAAAAATAAAATGCTACGTAAAACACATGTATAATTACTGAATCGTTCCAACTATACCATGCAAATAATAGTTGATATTATAATGCAAATAATACACCATCATTATCGCGACATATCCTTAATTTCTTTAATACTCAACTAAAACTAGTATATCTATATTTTGTGCGCCTTAAGAGAAGGATGTGTGTAAATAAAATTTCTTTGATGGTTCAACTTAAATGCATAATCGTTCCTACGAGTTTCCAAAGATATTTTAGATCTATTCATTTCTTTACATTTAGGTTAACGCTTTCGTTGCAACTCTCTCTCTCTCTCTCTCT
>JAHWXV010907248.1:0-22698 GCA_024586415.1 Phrixothrix hirtus
TTCCTTAGGTATTGACTTTTCGACAAAAGTGTATAGGGCATTTTTGACTTAAAATTGGCAAAGGAACACGATCCTAAGTTATGTCCATCGAGTCACGGGAGACCCTGTATATTATATTCATTTATTCAGATACATCGATAAAACGAGATCCGTAACATCGACAACGTTGTACGGTTCTCGGTTTCCTCACTGTCTCTAATATATATATATATAGCTATATACGTGACTGGATCTCGTATAGAACATCACTTTTGGGATCTCACAATGGAAGTTTTTTCTGCTAAATATTATCTTTTTAATAGATGAATGTGTATAATATTTTAATACATTTTCTAGTGATTATATGTTTAAAACTCAATGTCTTTCATTTTTACTGCTCTATTCCTACCTAGAAAAATGATCTCATATTCCACCTTAATACATGGAGCTCGATTTCCCATTTTCGGAGTATATACATATATATATATGGTGATTTCAAAATGTTGCGACAAACGACTATACACGCGGGGATAGTTCTAAATCAAGAGAAATTTTTTTTTTTAAAAATTTCTTGCCGTTTTCGAAAAAAACAGTTAACGAAATGATAAAGACCTGTTTGAGAAGTCCTGCAATAACGCAAGATCTGTTCACGTGATTTGATAATGAGTTATAAACACATGGACGCAGTTGTTAGTTATTCTAAAATGCAACATATACATACATAAATTGGGAGTGTTCAATTCATTAAAGGTCGCTGTCGTTTACAGACATTTGGGTAATGTTAATTTATCAGGCACTTTTGTGTCTTATCAATTACTGCTAGTTTCAATATTTCGTTATCGAGGTGTATTAATTTGAAGTTTTGTGTGTTTATTAATCTAATTGCATTTAATAAAAGTTGAACATTGTGTTGGTGTAAATAATGATAGATTAACTAATATGGAAATGACGGCCGTTGTTTTAATTTACAACAAAGCATTTTGTTTCTTTATTTTGTACGAATTGTATAAAAGGTAATATGAAAATTATATTACTTGTAAAAATCTGGGTAATGGTTTTTAATTAAACATATTTAAAATTAAATGTTAAATTTTGTCTGCAAACGACTAAACTGTAGGTCATTGATGTAAATGACCTATATTGGAATAGGTTGATGTACACACGAACTATACATATATCCTGCAATTTGATATTCAGATAACATTTCAGTCATCTGCGACATGTAAAATTTGTGTAGACTAGTTATTTGTATTCACATTTTCCTGCAGATCTCAAACAGTGAACATTTTCAATCTTTTACAAAAACGTGTTCTATTTTATGGTATTTTCTTGCTAGTGGACGTGGTTAGGTCTCCACAGTACCGTGTTAAAATTTGCCAGTATATATATATATATATATATATATATATACACACATATACATATACATATACATATACATACTTACATACTTACATACAATTGATGAAATTAATTTGTAATGTATAGGTCTAGAAAATATGCAAAGATAAATAAAATTGCCTAGACAATTTTAAGGAAAATTCATTCTTTTTTATTTTTGACATTAAATAACCACTGTCATCTGTTTTCAGATTTTAATGAACATCTCCTCGTTTCCTACCGGTACCATACTCGAATGTGAATTTTGGCCAAGCTGTCTCAATCCTGTAAAATCTTTCATTACAATAAAATATTAGTTATTTGTCATTCCTTATTCGGTTTCATAAAAATTCAACTTCGACGGAAATTCTGATTAGTCATAAAATATAACATTTCACAAATAATTAAATTTACATTAAATTTAAGAAGTCTCGGAAACCTAAAATTTAAGGAACTTTTTGTAAAGTAAAATAAACGGTAGTTTGAATTAAATAATTCTCATTGGATATTAAAAGCTGGAAATTCTGTTTCCATAGAAACGAGTTTATCTATTATAGTATAAGAAGAAAAATTCGTCTTTTGCAATGAGAAAGTGTGTGTGATATCCGCAACCCACTTCGGTGCTGTTATCGACCAGGTAAAATTATACCTCATTTATTATTTATCAAGCAACTGAGTTTTCGTACGAGTTATAAATCAGTTAATGTTAAAAGTACGCAGTTATTTAATGCCGGTTGTTAAATAAGCTTCTATACATTAGTACTGTAATAGATACATGCAAGTTTGGACTTATTAAACAACTGAGTTTTCGTACGAGTTACGAACCATTTAATATTAACAGTAATACAGTTATTTAATGCCAGTTGTTAAATAACCTTCTATACATTAGCATTGTTCGAGATACATGCAAATTTGAACTTCAAAAACTTGATTTGTGTACAAATTACAAATCAAGTTTAAATAATAAGAACAGATTAATTAATGCAAAATACAAATTAATCATAAACAAATTTACATTCTAATAACTAAATGTAAATTAAATATCCAAATGAAATTGATGTATTACGAAATTATCGATTGAACAAATAAATAGCGAAACACGAAAGTGGATGCTATATTTAAACAAGAATAACTGCACTTTTTACTCACTTCAAATATTGCTTGTTTATAAAAATTTGAGTGGGTAGCTGGGTGTGTGGGTTTATGTGTGTGCGTGCATGCGGGCGTGTGTGGTGCGTGCGTGCGTGTGTGCGTGCATGTGTGTGCTTAATAAATTATAAAGTAATATTGAATATAACTTAATCGTGCACAATTTATTAAGGGAGTTGACTGTAAAAGTAATATACATCCTCCAGTGAGTCAGTGTACTTGCAAATGAATAAATAGAAAGTAAACTACCAGTATATACTTTTTGTATACCCTAGATAAAGCAAGAATTTTGGATTAGAATTCGGCAATTTAAACTAATAAATAATTAATTAATTATAATTTAAAATTTTAGTTTATAAACCACAAAGTGGATGACAAACATTGTTTTTATTAAAACTGTACAATTACGTAACCTCAAGTAAATATAAGCATTTTTTAAATAAATGCGAACCGTTTAAAATTTTATTTTGCATAAAACTGTTAACATATTACTAAGGCGCAGAAATTACTCAATCGCCGCAAGCGATATGTATTCTTGAATGAACAGGTAAACTGGCAGTCCAAATAGTTAAATATGCTGCCATAGTTTTAAAAACATATTCGATTGAAATAATCGTATAGTTAAAGATCCATAAATGCATGGTGCAAATTCAGTGTTGAATTTTGCGATATCATGTGAAGTTGAGAGAAATTTGAGCATAAATCTTATTTATTTTATACCCGATTAATAGAACGGGGGATTGGAGTCAATAATAAAGTGCATAACTCTCTCTCTCTTTATAAATTCGGGACTGTATTTGTATTTTTAATAGATGTCAAGTGCGAAATTTGGAGATTACAGTGCCCAGTGCAACGATTTAATGTCATAATGTTAACTATTCGACGTGTATTCTTGAAATATATTTATTTTACTCGGTACTTTTCAGAAATATTAAGTATGCTCGAATACAGTAATAAGGTGATAATTAGTATTAAACTTTGACAAATAATCAGATATTGTACTTGACGTATCTTCCGACTGATTTAAAAAGGTACGTGAGTCAGTTATGTATCAGTTGCAGAGGGATATTTTTAATAGGTTTCTTGTTGCGTAGGATCTTCAAGTTTATAAACAAAAATGAATGATGCTCCTTTTATGATCTTGTACCGAATTTGGTATTTGGTGGATCATTAAATAACGATTGCCTGTCCGTATGACCACCAAAATTATCACGCTGAGCTAGCTCACATTTAATTTTCCGCTGTGCTACTCATGATTTATCTTCGTATGTCGTGTGTCAAGCGGTCTAGTTTTCTTTGTTTGTGAATTAAGGGTGGAAGTATTTTAAAATCCTTCTAGGCCTTTAAATCTGGCGGCCGGTACCGAGTAGATTTTCACGGTTATTTTTGCGATACTTGGGACTCTTATCGAAATATTTGCAAACGTTTTGTTTTTGGTAAAATATTTGTTACATTCCTGCTTCGATTGTGGTAGTATGATTTAAATCTTCACGTGATCATAATAATTGCTCTACTTGAACATATTGTCGATTCTAAGGATATTCAGCTCTAAGGAGTTGTGGAACATTTGAGGTCGACGCCCGATCCAGAGCAACCCCATATCTACCAATATTTAGATAATTTAGGAAAAATTCCAAATTTTGAGGGTGGTTTTAAATGTGTCGTCATAAGAAAGCGTTTGATAATGTCTTAGTATTGGTTATAGTTTATGTATCATTATTTTGAATTATTAAACGTTGCGACAGTAATACATTAAAACAAATTTAATATTAAAAGATACAGGGTGTCCGCAATAAAGGTATATTACTTTAATAGCAAACACATCTTATATATGCAACAAAAAATGTTTATAAACTATGTGTCTAAATTGCATAGTTTTCTAAATACTTGCCTATCAAAGTTTTCAGTCCGCCCCTGCTTTTTAATTTAGTCTACTGTATTAACTAAGAAATGGCTGGTCAGCTACACATATTTTTCCAGTACCGAAGACGAACGAATGGCTTCGGTATGACGCATACGATTTCATTAATGAATGTTCCAAGATATTCTTAAGAATACCCGCTAATTGCCGTTTAAAATGAAAAGTTTTATTTTCTTCCTTAAAAGTTCTAGTTGTGCAAGTTTATAAAATCTTTAAAATAAAAACAAGGTTTTTCCTTAATAGATATGTATCAATGTTAATATATATACTCGTACTTTTATAAAGCCGTTTCAACGCGACGTTAAATTTTCTTGATAAAAAATATCTCCGTATTATTAATATTTGTACTTGCTTGTTTTGTGTATAATTCAAATTTTCTGAAAATAGTTAAAAATTCGAACGATAAATGAATTTCATTAAAATTTTGCGTAATTTATATTCAGGAAAAACTATGTTCATACAAATTAATGTAAAAAACCTTCTGTCAATCTAAAATATTTCTCAAATAAGTTTATAACAATTAATACGTAAATAATTATAATTAATAAGCAATACTGTTTTACCACATACAAGCAAACTTAGATGATTTAAAAAAATGCGTTCCACTACTTTTAAAACAGCTGGCCACCTTGACTCGAAAAAATACTCTAATAGTGAAAGTAACATGATATTTTGTCAACAGAAACAGTCATATTTATGTTTTTAAATACGTTTCATTGTAAAGGATTATCACAGGTCTGTATGTAATGATAGATTTTTACACGAAAATTTTTGTTTACGTTAGATTAAAAATTCCTACAAATTTATGTTCACAAAGGGTCTGGGTACAGCGTGTTAAATAATGTTTTTTTATCGCGGACACCCTGTACATTTATAACGACCACGGATTGCTGATGACGCCTGATTGCCGCCAAAATTTTATATATATTAAAATAAAAATTTCTTTATTTTTTTAGTACTTTATAATAAATTAAAATTTTTTAGTATATTTATGACCGTGTTTTACAAAAAAAAATAAATATAAGCCCATATTTTGAGAATATACTAATTCTTTTAGGTCTAAAAAACTGTGATTCTAAAACCATGTGATGTGGGGGTAAAAATGTTTTTTATCAACAATTTACATGGACTTAAAATTAAGCCAAGTTTCTAAGTTATTTATAGAAAAAAGTATACACGACATGTAATTTAATAAAAAGTAATGATTTTGAGTTTACTATATTATACAAGAAATAATTAAAAAAAATACCTTCAACCTGAGAGGCTTACTTACTCACTCATTTTCTTTAAAAGCATGCACTTAGAGACGTGATGCATGGCCGGCCATAAATAGGCGGTTTTGAGCTAACTGTTTTCTCCAATAGTATAGTGGTGGAGGAAGAACCGCGCGTTCATTGTCACCTACATTACGATTTAGTCGCTAAGGAGCAGTGGAATGATGCACAACGAGTGTTTGCAGTTTAAAGGTTTTACAAAAAAATACAACAGTTATCAGGCAGCTACGCGTGTCGGAATTTTAATTTAGGTCGTCATAATCTCATCCCAACTGACGATTTTCACGTGTTACTTGATTTCAGCAGGATGGCGCAATTGTTCATACTCTCAAGATCTCCATGAATGCCCTGAGACAGCTACGTTTCAATCGTCTCAGGTGATCCTTACGTGGAAATCTTAAGATAAGTGTATCAAAATCACTCACAAAATATTGAAACTTTTAAGGCAAATATCCGTCGTGCAGTCAACAACATTTCCAAGGGCATGTTCAGCAGATGTGGGCAAAATGTGCGGTATCAGTGCGAAGAGGTTTATGTAGCGATGTCACTTCAGAAACTGAATGGCAGACTATAAATGTTACGATTTCATTAAATAAGTAAATATTCTAAAATCATTAAGCTTTTATTTATTATCACTGATTTCCGTTCCGGGCCCTATACAATACTAGTGCACGTGCACAAAGAACTATACAATGTGTGAATAAACTCGTTAGGCAGTTCGAACTCGAAAGCATTGGCTGCGGCTGTCGTAACTCCGCCTTAAATACAGTCAGTGGCGAAGGAGGAGTTAAGTATGACTCGTACTCTCGAAATATTTATTTATTCTACAAAACTGTTTCAAATTAAATGTTCGATAATAAAACAACGTCTTTAAACAATGAAAAATTTATTCTTTAGTAATCCAAACTATATTTAAGAAATTTTAATTTGCCATTTACTATTTACTATTTTGGATTATAAAAGAATAGATTTTTCGTTGGTTGAAGACGTTGTTTTATTTCTGCACATATAATTCCGCCGCGAACATGATCAATATTTGTCAAACTTTGTAGTTTAAAAATAAAACTTTAAAGCCACAAATTGTTATTTTATACAGATGAAATTCCATTTTAATAGTAGCCATTTGCCGTGTATGTAAACAGTACATAAAAATATAATTATATCATTTAAATTATGGCTAATACTTATAAGTTGTTCCAATGTAAACTAAATGAAGATTACTGCATTTGCTGGTTCATACTTGCTATTACTTAGGTTTGTCATACTAATTATATTCAAGCACGCAAATGTGAATTTTAAGGTGGTTCGCAAATTCTATCCCTTGAATATACTAACTATTCATTAGCCATAAACACATTGTGCGAAAACTGAAGATATCCATTTTTACTTTCTCTTACCCTATATGAAATATAGTATAGAGAAAGTATTATTTTCGTCCAAAATTTTCGATGTTGAAATTTTAGTGGATCCCCTGAGTCCGAAAATCATGTTTTTAAAAATTGATCTCTACGTGTGTCTGTGAACAGGATATCTCGAAAACTAAAAGTGCTAGGCAAACAAAATTTTGTATTTAGATTTCTTTTCACTTTGGCACGTGACCGCAACAATTTCACTAAAATCAGATAACCGGAAGTGCCACTTTGCTCTTGTCATCTTTTGATTTTTCGCGATTTTCTAGAAATCAGCTCTAACTATTTTTTTAAATTTGCCATATATCCTATATATTTAATGCTATTTCATATAATCTAGGCAATTTTTTCCAAAATGTTCCGTAACTTGGGTAACCGAAAGCAGTTTCTCCGTTAACTCTGAATAAAGTAACTATGAAACTAAAAGTCCTAGATAAATGAAAATTTATATTTAAGGTCGCAATTGTCTTAGTATCCTAATTCAAGAATTTTGTTAAAATGGAATAACCGGAAGTCGCACTTTATTTCTGTCATTTTTAGTTATTTTTCGAATTCTTCATTTTCACGGTTTCTTGAAATCTGCTCTAACGATTTTTTTAAACTTAGTATTTGTTAGCTGCTTAATTTAGTTTTATATTAACTAAGGAGTTTCTCTGATAAATTTTGAAAATTAAGTAACCGGAAGTACTTGGAGAATTACTTGTGAACGACATATCTCAAAAACAAATCATCATATGAAAATCAAAAACTATATTTAAGTTTTCTATCTTCCTTACAAGAGACGGCAAAAATTTAGTTAAAATCGAATGACCGAAAGTGCTACTTTATTCTTGCTATGTTTAAGTTTTTTGCGATTTTTTCGAAAACGGCTATAACAATTTTTATGAAACTTGCTGCAGTTCTTATGCCTTTGATTTTCTTTTACGCGAACTTAGTGGTTTTCCTGAAAAAATGTGATAAAGCGAGTTATCAGAGAAAATCGCTGGAGTTAAGCAGGGTTTTGCGTGTCCAGTAACTTGGACGGGTGACCGTTACTATTACCGTTCACAAAATAAACGTAAATATTATTTGAATCATGTGGACATTTATATATTTGTATATCTATGTACGTAAGAGAAAGTCGTGTATTGTATCACACCAGATTTTTTTCTTTATCTTTTGTGAATGTACAATGGGTAAAGAATATATGGTTCAAGTATCTGAAAATATTTTAAAGCAACCTTGTACATATTTTCAGTTGCTTTGTTTATTTATAAGATTGTTTTTCGGACAACAGCAATTATCAAATTGTTCTTCATGTTTCTAATGTTTATTAATACTTCAAATGTTAATATTCATTATTTAGTTACGAAATGGTATTGTCACACGGGAACTTGCGCCCTATCTCGTTTATATAGAGCATATCGCCATCTTATCGTTAAAATAACATATTTAAAATAGTTTAGTGATTATGAAATAAAGTCTTTGCTGTTTATAATTTGAAAATGATCTCTGAAATTCTGCAAACATTTCCAACTTTTTTTCTTTGAATTTTTACTTTGTTGCACTTCAGCGTTTTACACATGAATTGTGTAAATACGCCTTATGTAATAAGTGTCTTTATAAATTTTTACATATAAAACAAAATCTTTGTGATCAAAGACATAAAATAACTAAAAAGAATGCCATTTTGTGTTATTTTTGATTGTTGTGGGTTGTTAAATTCTATATACAGGGTGTTGTTGTCTGCTTCGTTTGGTAGCTATAAACAATTATAATAAATTGTTTGATTACGTACTTTACTTGCGTAATCTTTGTTTGGTTTTAGAATGAAGTAGACAAACTGATTTGAAGCTGCATTGATCTTTATCAACCGGTTCAGGATGAAAAACCCTTCTGTATAACGGATCTTAATATTTATAATTCGTACTGTTACCTGCTAAGAACCTTTGCATAATCGATCTAGACGAATGTTTACGCTAGTCACCCTAGTGATCTCACCAAATAAATTTAATTAACGACTTATTTACATTTCACCAAGTAAGAACAGAGATTTACGATCTATGCATTTCTTGAAAATTTCAAATTAAATAAAATAAAATAATAAATCAACAATATTCACATTTAAATATTAAAATACACAAATCCTAAAGAAACATATAATGTTTACAAACCCTTCGGTCGTTTCCCTTTGCAAACTACTGACAGGTAGTAAACAAGACTTTATTTTATTATATGATTTAGGGAAAAAACTTCTCGTTTGTTTTTTAAATTTATTAATTCCAATTAATGCAGAATTTTATTTTTAAAATAATTAACTAACATAAAGAACTTTACATTTGTTCCATGTACGTTTTTAAAAGAGTTGATTAAAACACTTCGGTTAATTTTGGTTTGTATTTTCTTCGATGTTAGAATACTAGACTTCCATCTGGCTATTCAGCTGCCTTTAAAAGGATTTACGTCCCTTTTAAATAATCCAATTCAAACTTGCGGTCTTCTCCTTAAGATTTGCGCCTATGAACATTGAATATTATTTTCCTGTTACCTTAGGAAAATTTAATTTACGTTGATATGTAAACTTGGGATACTTTAATGATGCCACGACTCACACATGCGTGACACAAAATAAATCATTTACATCTTCTATTTTCAACGGATTTTACAACTTGGCTTCGCTTGATTGATTCACCAGCCATATTCAGGCACAAAAAAAAGATGAGATGAAATTGCCTCCTCAGATCTTCTATTAACATTCAGACATCCCACTACTGTATTTTCTAACCAATGGCTGATTCCAGATTTCAAAATTTTTGGTTTCGTGTTTGAAATAACGAACGTTACATTTCTGTTCAAATCGAGGTTTTTTCCTTTGCATTTTACAGTTTAGGCCTCGGTTTCTTTTTATGGTCGGCAAAAGGTGCTTCCCTTTTGGCGGTGTCTTTACTCTAAGAGATTTTATGTAAAACGTTTCATTGCATAAGTCCGTTTTACATCCCAATGCTTTGAAATTTTGTCTTTTTACACAAATTTTAAAACTCACGTGCGATTTGTTTATTACGAGCACTTTAAAACTTGTAAACTTATAAATTTTTATAATCTGTGAATCTTAGTTTAAACTTAATATTACTTGTTACTTTATATTACAGCAAACTTATTTTGGAAATTTAAAAATTTATTTAAATTTCTAAAGTTAGAACACGTAATTATTTATTTATTAATTATGGTGTCTAACAGTGTTAAAAAACGTCTCAATATTTAAGAGGCACATAGTACGACCGAAAACGAGTAAAAAAGTCTTAATGAACATCAACCATTTTCGAAATAAGAGCCATTTGGTTTTTGTACATTTTTTGTAGCTTTTAACGTTTAGCACTACAGAACACGATTGTCAGAGAAGATGTTCGATATGTCTTTCCATTTCGACATAGGATCTACATATTCTCAAGAAGTAACTCCGCACCCTTTCTTAAAAGCCCGATGGTACTCCAATTATTTAACAACATTATTTAATTCGTTGTTGCAACTCGTCAAGATTATTTACAGGTATTGCGTACCTAAACTTTTCAAGTAACCCCAAATATAAAAGTCTAAGGGGGTTAGGTCGGGAGACCTATCAGGTCATGCAATGGGGCCTCCTTGGGCTATCTATTTCCTATGAAATGTTTGGTTTAGGTGCTCCCTAACAGTGCTTCATTTTGCATAAACCAAAGACCCAATCTCTGTTTTAGAGGGGCATCTTCCAAAAGTTCGGGAAAGTGTTTACCAGAAAGTTAAGGTAAGCAGGAATTGCCGTTCTTCGTGGAACAACATGCATAAGCATAATGACTCTTTGATTTTCAAAAACGAAAATCACTCTTATCTCGAACACAGTTGATTTGCGGACCCACGTTCATTAGGACTTTTTACTTGTTTCCGGTCGTCCTATATGCCCTTTAAATATTTAAACGTTTTCTTTTAACACCCGGTATTATCACGACATCCACCTTACACATAATGGCTTAATACTAATGTTTATGTAAAAATAATTTGACTTATAGTTTATAAAAGTAATTTTTGGATATTTAAATAATTGCCCCTGTAATTTCAGCTTTAGTTGTACCAAAGATGGCACATTTTGTTAAACGTGTATTTAGTTTAATTTTTGTAATATATGAAGCCATAGATATATATCCCATTTTCAAACTTTATAAATGCATTGCTAACATCATAAAGTACTAGTATTTTGTACAAAAATTTTGAAGATGCATTTTTTAAAAAATAAACCAAAAACTATTTCTCAAGATCTTTATTGTACCGCGAAATGTTTTTGTAGTCGCGCTACATTACTCTACGAATCTGCGCTATTCTACTTTATTACTTTATGACGGAGTGGTTTTGAATAAATGACTTTTTCCGTTACTATAATTTTGGTACTCTTGTAACGATTCATAGTTTGGTCTTTGGGTCACGGGATCAGTAAAAATAATTTATATTTTCGCTTCTGGGATTACTCATCGGAGCGGGTAGGTTCAGTCCGATCTGGTAGAAGGCACCAATTGTCGCTAGAGCCTTCTCTTGTAACGGTTCGTAGTCGGTTATCCGAAATAGGAGAAAGTTATGTATTAAAACGGAGGGGCCCTCGAAAGTGGTCGCGACTTCTTATGTGAAACGATCTTTTCTCAATCTTATATTTAATAATTAAGCTCGGCGGAAATAATAAGATGGATGAAACCGTCAAATGTAATTTTATTCATAATAACGGAAATGATAATTCGAATTCATATTTTCGAATACTTTATATATATTTACAATAATGGATAATTAACAGTTATAAATAATACAATTGTATTTTGTTAGGATTGAAAGCTTTCAAAGTAGAAGAAGGCGTTCGAGGTATTAAGTTAATGTTGACTGACGCACAGCGTTGCTTTGTGTCCCTTGTAAGGAAGCGCACTCCGCTCGGTAGAATTTTATGTTCGCCTGTACTTGTGAAGTTTTATTAAACGAGTTCAGTATATTTCCAGATGCGAAAGGTGTCACGTCGCTCGCTGACGTGCTTTTTTCGTAAAATGACAGACGGTTCAGGCGATGATTCCTTGGTCTACTCGTGATCGATGCCACACCCTAAATGAAGGTATCACGGGGTTGCTGGAGTCAAACAGGCTCTTGCTACATAGACAACACAGAGATGTGTAACGGTGGCGTCTGCACGGGCCTTAATGACGCTTGTACGTTCGCTACAAAGCCAACACAATGTTCGAGCATCCTACTTATGCTACAGAGCAACTCGCCTGCTCTCAAAAATAAGCTAGACGGGATCGGATAATGCAAGGAGGTTTCACCATTTCGGATGACTGAACTAATTTCGCAGCGTTAAATTCTGCGACGACGGTTTTGAAATTATAGTGTAAACAAATCTATGAGGACGGTTTGCGTTCTTTGCAGTTAACAAAGAGCTTTTTAATTCAATAAAAATGTCTCGGCCTTCTCGGCAGAGATACGCCTATTCTTTATCTACAGAATGACGTGGTCTTAGTTCGAGCACGGAGTTGCAAGAGCTAGCGATGTTCGTCCGAGCACGTCACTGCAAGAACTGTCATCTTTCGCCTGAAAGCTTCGTTCTTTTACACAAAAACTTGATACTTCGTTCTCTGTTCCTCGAACGTTTTTGATAATTGGATTTTGCGTCGCTTTTTCACATTAACATATTTCGCTGGAAATGTTACACTCTAGTATGTCATTAAATCTTTAAGTTGTGCGATTATAGAATATATTTTTCTTTAAATTGACATTTTCTTTAATATTACTTTTGTCATATACTTATGTTAAATAAATATACAAATACTTTCTTCAAGTGGATCCATGTAATTGGGGTGATAATTTTTAGTAATTATATATTAATTTTAATTATAATTTTACAAATTACTTAATCAATATACAACCTTTCTGTACTCTTGTATTTAAGCCCTGAGGATGCCAACAAATAAGGTTTAGGCGAAAACGTTTGGCCCTAATAACTTAAAATGATTGTAAATTGAACTACAAACTTTAAAAGTTCAATAAAATCATTAACTAAACTCGTGGGGAAGACTGAATTCTTATTATAATTACTAAAAATATAAATACTTTACTTTAATTAAATTTTTCAGTTGTTAAATAAAAGCTCTGCATACTTTGTGACGCCCATTTCACTGAATTTCCAGACCGGTGCATCATTTTGTGATGTCTATTTTGATTTGGCTTTTGCTTAGGACGTCGCTATATTGGGTGCCGGGTAGCTTTTGGCAGCCGTAGATGGATTAAGGTTCATGAGGGATCTCAGATACCGTATTTTGCATTGTGGATAGAATTTATCAAGTTAAGCTAACGCTTAGTAGCGTTAAAGTAATTTTCACTTTTTGAAAATACCTCGTATACGTTTTTTGTTTTTGTTTGCTTAGCGGCCTTGTAGTTTTTGGTTTCACCTTGTACACATTAGTTTTAACGTTATATTGTGTGCACAATTTTTTTGCTATCTTATTAACTCGTAAGAATTTGTCTTGCACAAAGATTTATTTCCAAATACTTTTAATTATTTATTACTCAGATTTCAGTTATTTTAATCATTATTACGCGTAATGCAGTGATTTTACTGATTTAAGTTGTTACTATTCAAGTCCGACTTTTCTTTTATAATTGCAAGAATTCAGAATTTTTGTTCATGTATTTTTCATTAAATCGACTATCATGTATAGATAATTTACTAAAGTTATTATTTACAGAAATTGGCTTAACTAATTAAGTGTACTAGGAAATAGCTGGTTTTATAGTAGGTGCTTGAACTCAAAATCGACCAGTGAATACAGCTCAAACGTATCTTTTACAGTTATATTTTGACATAACGACGGACGGTAAGGCATACTAAAAGATGTTCACATTATCATTTGGTATAATCGCTGGGTTGATGAATATTGTAATGTTGCAAGTTGGTGTAGTTTAACTGTTTTGTTTGTACATAGGAAGTGTTTGCTGTTATTGGCAAAGTGTTGTAAGTCATTGTGCATGTTTGATAAAATGTGTGCCCTTATAACCGGTACACATGCAGTGTAAAGGGAGTCTACAAAGGTGGTCACTAAACCCCACGCAACTCAGTTAACTAGGAAATTTCTCTTCTGTAATTGTAATAAATATAGTTTAGTATGGAAACGTTATTCCAACTCTGACTGAATTATGTGTTAATTTTAAATGCAAACATTTTATTGCAGTGGGCTACTGTCGATCGTTTATTGTTTATAACAATAAATTGTTGTATTTTGAATCTCAAAGAAAACCAGCCTGAAAGACCATTGAAGGGATGCTATCTTCTGTCTTTGTTTAGAAATGCGATTTGCTTATATACATTTCTAGCTATTTCCACACCCGAAAATGGGTAATAATAAGGGCAAGTTTCAAAATTCAAATCTTTTTGGGTTTTTCGATTTTTTAGGCGTAATAGCTGTCCTCGTTGATAAATCGAATTTTAATACTAACCTCTGTTTGATCGGGTCGTTAATTACGTTTTTATTCGAAGAATGAAATTTAGAATTTTGAGGGGTTCTACATTTTTATAAATATCTCACGTATTTCTAACATGATTATTTTCTATCTTTTAGCAGAATTTATTTGTTATAAAAGATTTGTTTAAAACGAAGAACGACATTGTTTATTTATTAACAATATAATATAGTATAAAGTTTAATTTCCTTTGGCTCTGGTCTAGGTGTCATTCTTTATCTTATTATCGGCGGATTTCTGTGAAATCGTGACATGTGGTGTCTGGGATGCTTGCTTTCGTTTTAGATTATTGGAAAGTTGCGTTTTATTTAACGGTTCTTTAAGAAAATTAAGTATTACATGTTCCTGAATATTAATACCTAATCTCTTTGAATGTCAATTAATAAAATTGGTGCTTACATATCAATATTTTACCGTAATTTATATTATGAACATTTCAAATAGTTTTAATGCTTTTATGAAGCGGTTTATTTATTTATAATTTTTATAGTAAAATAGGATAAAAATAGTTCTTTTACCGAAAATTCACTGCCGCGAATTTTAACGTATTACCACATGGAACGTAATTAAAAAGTTAATTGTCGCATAAACTGAATAATTAAGAAAGTACAATTAAACCTTTAAGTCGTTACAACTTCTGGTACTATTTTTGATATCATTTGAGGAGAAACTTTAAACAGAAAATGCAGACTTTGGTAACTATCGCCCAATGCTAAAAATCGCAAATTTATTGCTAAACGTTACTTTGGGTATCTTTTTGGAAATATGCGATTTAATTTTATTAAGCAAATATTCGACATTTGACAAAATTTTTCGAATGAACCAGAAGGTTCCTTCAGAAAATCATTATGTCTGTGCTAAAATTTTAAACTCCACCAACAAACTTTAACATGATACCGTAGAGGTCTAACCACGTCCATTAACAAGGAAATCTCATAAATAAAACACTTTTTTGGAAAAAAAATTAAAATTGCGACTTTTGAGAACTGCCGGAAAATGTAAATACAAATGAATTATGTTTAGACACAATCCAATTTACAACGTATCGCAGAGTAAATAAAATGTTCAATAATATCAATTTTTTTTATCTGTGTAAAACTAACCTATCTCAACACCCAATGATATGCAATTTTATTCCTTCGTATTTTATAGAGACAACAATTGCACATTTAATATTTATTTAAACACATTCAATTATCCTGAAGACTATATACAAATTTCTATAAGTACCATAATTTTGATAATTTACTTTTCGGTCCATTTTAATTATTAAAATTGCGAAGGATTTTTCGTTGTTATAAGACATTCTTTTATTATTACGTGTACGATTTTAAGTTATACGGAATATAGGTCTTATAAACACAAAATCATTGTATTACATTCAGAATCAACAAATATTTTCCTTAACCTTTCTCAACTTGCAATTTAAAATAAAATAATACAACGAGAACTGAAAAACCCGCATTTTTCTATGTTAGTTAATTTATCCGTTATTACACAAACACGATGTTAAAGTTAAAACTAAATGTAATTACATTAATAAACACACAAAACTGAAAATTATTACACTTCGGTATCGAAAAAAATAAAATACTTGTAACGTTATTTTTCCTAATTATAAATATTATCGGTAAGCTATAATACACCCTTTAGCTGTAAGGTTTTTGGTACAGAATCATCAAATTTGTTTGAAAATTAAAATTGTAGTTGTAAAATTTTAACGGAGTACGCCCCTATCCTTTACATATTAGATAAGAACGAAGCGATATAGATATATCTGCGCGAAGGTGCAGTGTAAGCTTACTATCATAGGTATACGGTGACCTTCGCCTAGCGTGCCGTTTCTTTTGATTATTGTTCGATTTATTTTCTTCGATTTCTGGGCCGTCAATGTGATTCCTTACCGCCACGGGTAAGTTTGATTTTGGGTGAATTAAGTTAGAATTAATTTCCTTTCATTATCCCTAGTAAATCAGGTGGGACCTATTAATTATGGTTGTGTTAAGCAATTGAAGATAAAAGAAAAGTAATCGTCTGTCGTGAATACGAAAAGAAATTTAATTAATTAAATAGCTAGTTTTTGGCGACATGGTTAGGAATAATTTCTGTTAACTAATCCGGTTTGGCCGTTTTCAGTTTGACGAAATTCTGCACATGGTCGGCCAAGACTAACACGTGGAATTTGTCTTCTCACTCTGATGCGTGGAATTGAGGTCACGCCTTACTAGTTGTGTTACGTCGTATGCGACTCGGGATGATAAAATCTAATCTAAAATTTCTGTACTATTAGAAATCATGTTACAATTCGACATTCTTATTATAAAGGTACTGTATTGCTACATTATAACTTTTGAATGATAATTAAATAACTTCAAAAATTCGGTTATTTGATATAGCAACGAAAGAAATTTAGTTTGACCGAAAAGTTCAGAAACTTCGTTATATTTAATTAGAATATTTCCTTTTAGTAACTTAAGATTAATTAAAGTAAAGAGAGTAACTTTTAGCGTAATATATCTTGTTCTTGTTGTGTCTGACTTTCAAACAGTTTTACATGATAATTATTATCAAAAATTACGAATAGAACTTAGCTTAATGTTTACCAGATTTTATTTTGTACATACCAGGTGTGACGTTAAAGTTTCATTTGCAAACGAAAGTTCAACGAATAAAAATTCTTTTATATAATAACAGCAAATATTAGGTCTTTTATTATTTAAATTAAATAGGTACAAAACTCTATTTGAGCTAATATTTATAAAATTTCTTTCAACCTGTTTCACTTTAATATGACTACCGCATTATTTAACTTTAGGAAAGTGTACTTTTTTGCGCCGTCAATTAATAATTTGATTTGTAACATTCAACAATTGTTCCTTTCTCCTTTAACGCACATACTGTTAGCTGAAATATGCCTAACACGTTGGCTGCATTTCGTAAATCTGGTTACTGTTTTTTTTTTATTTAATTTTGCTTTTGTTTTTAACTGACGTTACGGAGAAAGGAAACCTTGTACTTTGTTTCTTTTGAATATTTAGATGTTCTTTATAGTTAGGAACGCTTTTTTAACATTTGTTAACTCAATATAATATGGGGTGGCCTAGATTCTGTTAAGGCAAAATTTCATTTAACCTAGATTAACATTTTGGTGCCTTGGAAAAGATAAAAATTTACTGCTAGTTTATAGGTAAGAGTTAAGAGTTAAGAGTTGGGAACTCAATGTAATATCGGGTAGCCTAGATTCTGTTAGGCAAAATTTCATTAAACCTAATTTGGCATTTTGGTGTCTTGGAAATGATAAAAATTTACTGTTAGTTTATAGGTAACTTTTGTTAAGAGTTGAGAACTCAATGTAATGTCGGGTGGCCTAGATCCCGTTAAGACAAAATTTCATTTAACCTAGTTTAACATTTTGGTGCATTGGAAAAGATAAAAATTTACTGTTAGTGTATAGGTAACTTTTGTTAAGAGTTGGGAACTCAATGTAATATCGGGTGGCCTAGATCCCGTTAAGGCAAAATTTCATTTAACCTAGTTTGACATTTTGGTGTCTTGGAAAAGATAAAAATTTAGTGTTAGTTTATAGGTAACTTTTGTTAAGAGTTGGGAACTCAATGTAATATCGGGTGGCCTAGATCCCGTTAAGGCAAAATTTATTAACCTAGTTTGGCATTTTGGTGTCTCGGAAGAGATAAAAATTTACTGTTAGCTTATAGGTAACTTTTGTTAAGAGTTGGGAACTCAATGTAATATCGGATGGCCTAGATTCCGTTAGGCAAAATTTCATTTAACCTAGTTTGGCATTTTGGTGTCTTGAGAGGGAGAGAGAGAGAGAGAAATTTATAATTAATTTTTAAGAAACGTTGTTGGTCTATGTTTATTGCCCACACCTACAGAAGGTAATAAATTAATGTTTCCTTGTTATATTTTAACAGCATTACTTTTTTTGGTTCTATAACTCCCTTTTTCTTTCTTTAGGGTAGTTTCGTACAGGTATCATTCAAGAACCTGCAAGCCAACGTACATTTTGTCGTTTAGGATGTGCGTACGAGAGAAAAATACATTCGACTGGCGCCTTTTTTCAGGAATACTATTGTTTCTTCCTTTAGGTAGCATATAAGTAGCACGGTCGGAAGCCAGGACAAGCGTAACACTGCTCCCCCATGCCCCTCTCGGATTATTTTACTGAGCCGAGCTGCGGTAAGCTTTTGTTTTATTGCAACACGAGCGACCTTGTCGGTTGCGAAAAATCGTAGTGGCAGACTATTGTTCGAACACGTGCGTGAAAATTTAACTTTACATACAACTTACCAGGAACGCAAAGATATGAATGAAATTGATAGCCTTGATTTTATTGTTTTAGAATGCCGTAATAACTGCTTCGTGTGATTATAGTTTATTCACTTAAAATGACACATTCAGTTGTCCACTATTGTAGTGGCTTTCAAACAATTTTGCTGCTCTATTTTAAAAGAAATTTTCTTGGCAACAACTAGGAATTTAAAAAAAATGTCTCTTGATTTAAAACTATCCCTGCGTGCATGATTTGGTTTGTCGGTGGGTTTTAAAATCACCCTATATAGTATCTTTTATAGCATTTGGAAAAAAGAAAACATTGAAATAAAAATTACCATTAAATTCTTTTTACCTTTATCCAGTAGCGTCGTTAGTAGGCATTTCTAGATTTGGATATGTTACCAAAAAGATTTATATATGATTCCCTCTATATATCCTCAAACGTTGTAATATCGGGTATACTAAGTAACTAAGTAGATTTGTGAAAATACGTTTGCCAAGCTAATTGTTACAGATAATTATTTCTCGAGCTACTTCATTAATTTCTATCCAAATTCATCAAAATAAATAACAACTTAAAATAGTGGCGCTTCTAAGTTTAACTCATGTTCCGATTTTTGTTAACTTTGTAACGGACTTCGAGTTATCGATTTTTACCAAGTTGGAACCCACGCCCATTTTCCCGATTAATTAGCTGATATTGAAATGCCGTCATTATTTTCATTTTAGGCGACGTAAGGCTGAGTTTCGCCTGTAACTAACAAATATTAGGGACGCGCAGCCAGGTGCGTACCGATGTTTTCTTCATGACAAAATGCTGTGTTAGAACATCGTTTCATTAACAAATCACATTATAATTTTACTCGAATGAATTTACCAGCCAGTCGTAATTAACACATACTTCGTAAGCTATTGTTACTTTTATTTTCTGACATTTTACAAAGAACCAAGTGTATTACGAGTGAAGCAGACAAATGTGTTTGTATGTTTTTATTAAGCTCCGTGGTGTTGTGCAAAATTTGCTTGAATTTATCATTGCGGTTCAGTCTCCAGTCTTAAACACGATTTTTGCCAAAACATCTTCGTATTATCCCAATAATTTGGAGATCTGACTTTCTTAAGAATGTGGGAACTCCGTTTTTCAACGTCCGCGCTTTTTGTCCAAGATTACGCAGATTTAGGCATTGTCAGAAGTGTTGCTCAGATGAAGATGTTGAAACAGATTTTGCGTTTTCAATTATCTAGACGCGTCATCAAAAGATTTTCGTTCTTGGATACCTGAAAATTCAAAACTATTGTAGCAATATTATATAAATACTAGAAGCGTTCATTCGGAAAAGGTGTTGCTGTTTACTTAAAATAAGGGTATTCTGATTATGGAAACATTGCCCACCGCCTTGGAGTCAAAATTAAACCGTCAGAGAAGTAATCTCGACACAAGACGTCTACGGTGAACGCCTTATAAAAGCAGGGCATCCTTTTCATCCTTTGGTATCTTAATGTAGTTGATATAAGTTTAACTTACTGTAAACCGAATGCGAGACCTTCACGTAAGATCTTCATTCATCGGCTAGATTCTTTGCTGGTTCCATCATGGGTTCATTACAGTTTTGTGACGTTTCAATTTGTAGTGAAAAGTACACGGGGAAGACAAAGAATTTGCATTCTACTCGGTAATAGCTTTTTCGTGCGGGGGTGGTTCTTAACGAAGTTTTCCGTAATCATGGAGGCTTTCACTTCGTCTGGTTTGGCGGTAAGTGTATCTGTAAAATAACTTGTTTACGGTGGATGTCGTTGTGTAAATAACGTCGCTCGAACTTCGGTCATGAAACGAACTTTAATTAATGATCGTTTCGGTTTTCGGCGGTATTAAAAGATATGTAACAATAACAATTTATTTACAGAAATTAAGTGTTAATTGGAACATAAATTAAATCAAAATCATACTAGTTCAATAATGGAAAATAAAATAAATATAACTTTCTGATAGCAGACAAAATAACTTATTTCTAATTATTCGCGTATATACAAAAAGTCAGCATTTGTGTGAGGCTTGTACAACCACGATGATTTGAAATCGAGGTGTTGGAACAAGCAGCTGGCGTAGCGTTTCTTGGCTCGGTCAAATCTTGCTCTCCTGGTATGTTTTGAATACAAGGATCGGCAATATGTTTTGAGATCTGAGCACGGGCGCGTCGCTCTTTGCGGCCGCCGTGGATGTAATTTGGGCCGGGGACGGTCGGACGTGAGGCGTTAGCGAGTACTCGCGACTTCTGTTGCCACTCAGTATTGCAAAGTGTCTCTACGGATAGCGTCATTTTCAGATCGATACACAGCAACTCATTTCCAAATGACGGAATGTCTCGTATGTCGGATGGTTTCGGTACAGCGCAGTTGTTCGACCGCTATCGGACGCTTCGCGTCGTTCATAAATAGTTTATAACGGGATATTCTAGTGCTACGCTCCTAAAAATGGTAAATTTCCTGAATGAGTGGATTTGCTTCGGTCACTACAGTGGAAATTGGGGTAGGTTTTACGATGGCAAGAAACTTCGAGAAGTTAGAATTCAGGGATTTTTGCGTAGGTGTTCAATAGTCTATAATTAATCGCGAACAAGGTTAAGATAGTCTCGTATAAGGACGCCACTTTATCTTTAAATGCTAGTTATGGGGTATTGGTAGTTCGGGAGATAGAGACCGATCTCCAATGCTTTTATCTATTACTACACTATTATTGACTTACATTAAATTAGTCCTTTCTATGCACGTCGCTGGGTTTCACTCTCGATCAGGTAGAACTACGACGGCTTACCTAACTAATTAATTACTAGGCAAAATGATAATTCCTGTAAAAAAGTATAGATTATCACAACGTATCTACATATAATAAAATAAAATTTGTATAGAGAAATTAAATATAATGAATAATAAACTATAGGTTGTACACTAAGAAAATTACAAGTTCTCCCAGAAGTAATTTACGGGGGCAAATACTTCTAAATCAAGGGGCCCTTGTATTCCTAAAGTTAAACTACACTAAACTGAACAAAAGAAGTTGGCCGCAATGCCCCTAAATGTTATAAAATATTCAACATTCACAAACGCTAGTCTTTTGATTGTAGTTTTACGGATTCGTCCAGTAGTTCTACGTGATCATTTGCTTTGCCCAGCCGGAATAATTTAGGTAGGATTGGACATTGACGAAAGTTAATTTACGAAAGTTTATCACTTACTTGGTGATCTGTAGATTACGTTATTCTCGGAGAACTTTGAGATTACAGCTAGCGGTCTCGGATATTTACTTTATCGAATCTTTGATACAACCTTATTAGAATTAATCCTTTTGGTTCCAAATGATAGGAAGTTGTAATCGATCCTGTACTAGAAATTCGCTCTAAGCGGAAATAGATCAAGTGACACTACTTAATCCCTTAAATCGACATCCGGGTACTTTTCAACTATTCGTAAAATATCCTGACGACACGCACTATCACAAGCAAACTTTACTTGCTACTTTCTTGAGCGGTACTCGAGAAGTGAAGTAATTGTACATAAAATTGAAGGCGAGAAGACAAGAGGGGTCCATGTATATTTTTAAACTTGTTGACCTTTAAGCAGAGATTGTTGAATATGTATGTTTATTTAACAAAATGCTTCTAATTTTTATAACATGTAGCTTAAGATTTTAAGCTTTTTATAATTATTTGTAAAATGGAATTATATTATTTATAAGTTTACAAAGCAAATTATGACGTACAAATAATATTGGTACTTTACCAATTGGATTTTATTAATA
>JAHWXV010907268.1:0-10954 GCA_024586415.1 Phrixothrix hirtus
CCCAAATTGTACGAACTACCTAAAATACACAAGCAAAACGTTCCACTTAGGCCCATAGTTAGTTCCATAAGGTAGCCCCTACAACAACTTGCAAAATACCTGGGCAGGCAGTTGCAACCTCACGCCGAAGAAGCGAAATCTTACGCAAAAAACGCAAGTCACTTCATTAAGTTACTGAAGAAAGAAACTGCTCAACCAGATCACGTTTTAGTCAGCTTCGATGTGGTATCGCTTTTTACAGATGTTCCAATACGTGAAGCGTTAGAAATAGTGCAAAGAAAATATAAGCCACCTGAGCACGTAATGGAGTTAACAAAGCACTGTTTGTAAAACACATACTTTATATATAAAGAACAGCGCTACAAACAAATCGAAGGGGACCCTATGGGTTCCCCATTATCCCCGGTCATCGCCAACATATTCATGGAGGATTTGGAAAGTCGGGCATTGCAAGCAACAATCCATAAATCCATAAACATTGCTACAACAATGACCTTGCAACTGAATCTCATTTTACACAAGTTTACAATGTGCCAAGTAAGTGTAATTCAGGAGGTTCTGAAACGGTTTTGTAAGATTCGTCAAACTCTTATTTTGTCGAAACTAGACTGTTCCAGATGTTTCCTTTATTTCTTATGAATGCATGAGAAGTGAAGATTGCGTGGTTTGATTTTCTGAAACCATTTCAAAATGACTCTGTATAGTTATTTAAATATTAAGATATGTATGTGCGCCATCTATTGTTAAATTGAGAAAATATACAGAAACTAAAACAACTTAACCTCAATTTTTAATATGTTTGTAAATTGAAGACGTTAAATATAGTAATATTGAAAAGGTTTTTCAAGTTATTGTGCTGTAAATGGTTAAAGTTCTTTTGCATTTACTATTATAACGTACGTTTTCTAAATACTGATACTTCGAGATCATTCAAAGTTTGTGCATAGCTACTATTTTAAATATATAAAAGATAAGGCGTGGTAAATAAGTAAATAAATAATATATTTTATACAAATATTTTTTATGCACGACATACCAATAAAGTATACCTTATGATCAAGTTTTCTGAACGTAGAGTGCGACTTCTTGGCACATGGGCACACTTAACACCCGCTGGCGGTAAAGCAACTTTACAGCCCGCTATCAGATTGATAGTATCTACTTATCAGGTTTTAATAAATATTTTATAATTAGAACGATCTTCTTAACGTTTATTTTCCAAAAAAATTAATTTTATATTAAGAACAGAAATTTGTTATTTCGATACTCGACAATTTATGAGCGGTAAATTTCTGTAAAACTTGGTAATCTATTTTCACTGTCAATAGTACCAAATATACGTTGTACGATCTCTGATTCTCTTATAGTGTCTAATAAGGCTTTACACAATTCTTCAATATCATCTATCATAATATTTGATGTCTTCTCGTCGGTATGCTTCTACATATACCAAAGATTAGTGCAACCTATCAATCGATAGATTTTTGTCCAGAATTTAAAAATGTGTTACAATTTATCTTCATCATTAAATATATATCTTCAGAGACTTCGTTTAGAAAAACTTAAATATCATCTCTCTCTAAAATTTTAGACTCTTTCGGGCTGTATTCTTTCATTTTAAAAAAGGAACTAATTTTGAATATTTACTAATATTGACCACAGAGATGACGGTTTCCAGTTGCTAATTGTTTTAAAAAAGAAGCAATGTTTTTTAAAAATTTTCACGTTTCTAAAGTACTCTACTTAACAAATTCGTCATACACCTTGTCGTAAATTTTCTTCGACTTTCGACGTAATTCATTCAATCTAGCTTCTTCTACTGTTTTAATAATTTTAGGAGGTGTGCCCATAATGATTCTTCACTACTATCACAACTAAATAATACAATAATAAATAACGATTACCAAAATATCATTTATTTATTTGTTGCTAGGTAGTTGCTAGGCAACATCCACGACTATTTAATTTAAAATATTAAAGTAAAATGGTTTTGTTGATTCTTATTCAAAGTTATTCCAAGTGAATAAATTTTGTTGCGTCTAATCCAAGGGCATTCCAGGTAAATTTTAGTAAGTCATGCATAAAATTGTTTATATATTTCGGGCATAACATGCCTTTATGGCCCTTGAGGGGTAATAGCCCTCAGTTAACGCCTCGGAATATTATCTTCCCGCTGCAAGCTAAAAACGCCTACTTTAAGCCTTTGATACATAAATAACTATTGAAACTTTAAGATAGTAAACATAAAATGTAATTTGTAATTGAGTGACAGCTGACACCAGCATATAACCTAACAAATAATAATAAAATGACAATGGCGTTTATAACACATTTCTATGAAACAACGATTTATATAATTTTCGTCATTTCAATCACTTCTAGGTTTTACAATTGAAAAAACTCACTGTATTACATATATTTATAGTATTCATTTTCTATTTGAATCAATCTACATAGTAACACGTATTGGTTGTACACAATTCAAATTTTCGTAGATTTGCTTCTAAGCGATTTATACTGCGGTTGGAACATCGCACTCGCGGGGTTTAATCATCATCAAACTAAGCTGGTTATTCTTTATACAACGTTTTACCAGATAGCATAAAAAGATAGCATGCTTAACAAAATTAAAAAATTTACTTATTGAAGGACGTTACTACGATGTAATGCAATAACATCGGACTAAAAGCAGAAACTATCTTCTGCATAAAATCAAAAATTATTAATTTTATGATGTAGATTATTGACAATTCCAATATGTGTAAATCAAACGAAGGAAATAAAGTTATTATTATTAATACTAATAGCCAATTATGGAATAGCAATCTCTGTATAAAGCAGGTAGCCTTTATTTAGCAACTATTGCTTTTATCCCTAATAAATGTCAATATATTAATTAAATAAATTAAAATACAAACCTTTGTAAGTAATTAGTAAAATATAATCTATTATAATAATTAAAACCTATTTTTAAACAGTAAATGCCTAATAATTCATAAAATAATAATGTTGTTAACTGCTACCTGTGTTACTAACAAGAATTGGTCGTTTTTTGTCTGCGAACATTAAAGACAAACGTTTCCTTTTTTTATTACAAATATCTGCAATATGCTCGAGGTTATTATATATTTTAATATAGCGTGTAATGCGACCTGCTCATCTTCTAGTGTTTTGTTCTTTTTAATCTGGTTACTAAAAAAATTACGACATAAATGAAACAATACAATTTTTGAGGTTTATCTAAAATAATACAAATATTAATACATATAAGGATAATAGATACGGCGGTATTTAGGTTTTCTGATTAGCATGCAATTAAAGCAGTTATTAGTAATCATAGATAAATTATCTTGGTTGTTTATAGTTAATTAAAAAACATGCAAGTAGGCGTTGAAAATTTAAGTTCGAACATCCTTGATATTTCTACAAATTATAATTGTATGATTTACATTTATATTCTATAAAATTCTATAAAAGAAAAGAGAAACAAATATTGATATGTAAAAGCTTTCTAATTCAATAGTACATATACATATATGGTCGTTCGCATAATAAATACTCATTAAAACAAAGATAACGTGTTCCTTATTCTAATCTCCTATAAACTATCGTACTTTAGAAATACATCAACCTTTTTTTTAATATAAAGTAATCATATCACATTTTCTAGAACATTTCTTAATTTACAAATTTTGATTGAAGAATGACTTGTAAGGCATAATTAATTCAAGCCTACGGTTACAGTAATTTAGATCCACCATTGCGAAATAATTTCTTATTCACGCACTAATAAATCACAGTCCCTAAAATACCTTGAAGTTGTTTAAGAAAAATGTTAACTAACCGTTTTATGATCTAAACGTGCATGGAAATAGTTGTTCGATATTGAACTTCAACTTTTCGTGCAACAAATTTCTATTATAAAACACCTACCTCACTTCTGCCTATATTTTTTCAAATTACTGCCAATGCTATTAAAAATCGATTTAGAACGTAATAACCGTTTTAGAACGTAACCAGCAAAGTGATAATGTAATTACTTAGGGTTACAGACGTGTTTAATCGTCTGGTCGTATTTTGATGGGATCTTGTTAACGTTCGGTTAATAATTTGCTTGAAGCTATTAAAAATGTGGTTTGTGGTCTTATTTACTCTACTAGCGGCTCTTTTTATCGACCAATTTAATATTCTTAAACTTAATAAGATTTAATAATTTTTATTGATCGAATTGCCTACGTGTTTCTATTATTTAATTTTTAAATTTATTAGAAAAATTTAATTTATCTTGATACCTACGTAATGAAATCATTAAGAAATAACTGAAGAAATGTTTCCATTAGAAAATAAGTAATTGTGCTGGGAAAGGAAAATAGTCTCAAACCACCTACGAAGGAAACCAGAAAAATTATGTATCCAACTATAAATAAGGGATATTCGACATTTATATAATTTACATTATTAAACGTAATATTTTCTAACTTCAACGCATTTGTGCCACCTGTCCTAGGACGACCTTATCGCTTTAAAAAATTATCTTTCTTGTTTTTCAAAACAGGCATCAATGGCTCTTTTTAACTCATTCTCGTCTACAAACTGACCTCTAATTTGTTTTTTCCACTTTCTAAACAGAAAGAAGACGGACCCAAATCTGAACTATATAGCGATGGATCCATATCACAAAAGTGTCATTCACAGAAAACATGTTGGACGTTGGTTGTTTTGTGGACTTTTGCGTTATTGTGAAAAATTATGAAATTTTCATGCTAAAGGACGTTCTAGTTTGATTGCCTTAGATAATTTTTCAAAATTAAAATGGATGGCTGATTCGATATATTTATTAGATAAAAAGATTTCATAAATTCCACATGTTGTGAGCTCCCTTACTAAAGACTTGCTGGAGAAGGGCCCATTGCATGGATAGTGCTATCTTAAAGAAAAAGTCCTTGTAATCTAAAAATTAGTATGGCTTGCTTTTGTATTATTTCAACTCAAATCACACATATAACCCCATTGACGCTATATTATATTAAATACTGCTTCTATTAAGTTCTTTTAAGATTTGCATAACATTTATATGTACACTTACTTTAAAATTATTCTGTGTCCTTATACATTCTTGTAAAATAATTTAATAAGTATTTATTTTACATTTTAGTTGCCAAATTATTAAATAAATTACTTCCTACAAATTTATTTTCGAATTGGAGTTAAACATTTTTATTTCTACTATTAAAGTTGTTGCAACTTCAATTATCGTACCATATATTATGACGGAAAATTGTGCATCACAATTGTGGGTACCCTGTTCGGCGATGCTAGTTCTTATGCCGTTGAATGCCTCACGCATTGGTATAGGATATTTTTTAATTACTTGAGCTGAGCAGTTTCCTAGAGGGAGAGTGCCTAAGCAATTTTGGTCGAATTCACCGATTAAATAAGAGAAAATAAGGGTGTCAGACGGCTCGTCAGTATACAAGGTGGTGTGGAGCTTTAAATCTAGGTTAAACTGATAACGACTAATCGATAACGAAACTAAATGAAGAAAAGAAGCAAACCCAAAAAAGGAGCGTATCCATAACAACAACTGTTATTCCATCTGGAAAACATTATTTATAACAGTAACAGTCATAACAATAATTCTGTGTTCCTTTCAAAGCGCACGTTACAAGTATTAATGAATGTACCTATCAAGGTTAAGGGTAACTAAATAATATATACGCCTAAACCGCATCTGAACTAACAACTCAACGATCGTAGTTGTAATAACGTCTAAACTGTGGCGTAACAGTGTTGTAGTTTAATTTAAGTGACTTGGATCCTGTGATAAGTGGCACTTGAATTCACCTGAATTAGGAGGAAAACCTAATTTACAATTTACAAAACGTATAATCATAATATTAAACAATTAAAGTTAGTAGCCGTCTACGGGTTTATCGTAAACATGAATAATTGACAATCATGCGATTTACTGCGTCTACACTGCATTTTGTAGAGTTTTAGAACACTATGAGTTCTAGTATCTTAGCTTCGCTAGTAGCATCGACAGGACTGACAGAGTATAATATAGACAATAAACCAGTAGCCTTATTAATTATTCTCATTTAATAAATTAGTAATTTCCCTCTACTAAATTAAAAATACTGCATCTTGGAACCCTTTTTCTATTTGGCCATTCAATGATAGAAGATAGAAGAATTTTGGCGAATGGTATGCTAGTTTACCATTTACCAGAAGTGATATCCTCTCTATTAGTTGTTTACGGGTTTAACTAATGTTTTTATAACTTCTTATGGCGTTCTAGATGCAGTAGAAGATTTTTTATGCTGGCGTCCAATATAAAGGTCTAAGTTAGCTACGTAGAAAGTTTTAGCGTTTTCCATAGCAAATTCCGCAGACTTTTTCGGTATATCTTTGTAATAAATAAGGCGTTCCTTTTCCATAATATATTTTAAAAGAATTATCTTTTATATGAATTAGAATTCTTCCATTAATATCAATTCTAAGAATAATTTATACCGTAACCTAAAAGCCCAATCTGTAATAAACACACGAAATTTTTTCTTCAAAATAAGGTTGTAGCCAATTAATAAACTACATACCCTCCAACAATTTGAGAATAAGAACGATTTAACTGAATATAATTAACACAGCCGTACAATGCAAATGTGTCATGTCGTAATTTGGTAGTGTGAGATGATCTTTCGTTTCGATAGTTTCGTAAATTTCCTGCAAAATGATTTATACTGACTACTTTAATAATTTAATAGCCAATTTTTTCCGTTTTATACAACAAGTCATATAAAGACAGAATATTCAGAGACGATTCCTGTAGATTTATAACAACTACCCTTAATCGGGAGGACAAGTTTACCGTTTTTTAAGAAATTTAAATGGTTAAGGCAGACAGACTGTATTCATTGTTCGTTGTAATAGCACCAAGAAACAAAACATAAATTGCAAAACAAAAGTGAACTTTATGTGCAATGTAGTACATAACATCCTTTACAAAGTTATCTGCCACGCGATTGACCCTTTTCTACGACTGAAATATGTTTTGAATTTATTTCTAAAATTGTATGATTTTGAATCTGAATTCTTTGTTCTTCTTGGCAATGGTAGTGTTTCGTAGAAAGCCAATTACACAAGAACGATCCTCATCGCTTGTTGATGAAGAACGTTCAATCCTTAAAAAATTGTAAAATATGACAGCTTCTACGGTAACACCTACTGTTGTATCAGGATATAAAGTCATGGACGCAAAATTATCCCGAAGTACTTGTGATGATATTTTGGACTGTATCGCTTACGTAGTTGTCTAGATAGCTTCTAGTAGAAGATGCGCCAAGCCCGTCTAATTAACAGAATTAGTATATGCATACAAGCACTTAAAGCTTCTATGTTCAGAGATACGATAAAATTTAAACTTTGTGAAATGGCTTTGTGGACATCTATCTTACTTTAGGTACATGTATCTTGATTTATCCTATATATCTGTATCTGGTTTTGAACGTACTGTGAACAGTAAACTTTAGTTCGATTACTTACATAATTTTATTTAAAAATTTTCCTTGTAGTACTATATATTCATTTATTGTTCAGTTTAAACCATTTGCTATTTTATTTTAATGCACCTGCTTTTATTACATGCATTTGTATAAACTTTTAGTTAAACACAATGTATGTATATTTATTAACAAAATGTGTTTGAACTATTTACATAATAAGAATGATAGCCTAGTGCAGAACCTTATCTATATATTTACAGAATTCCACTTAATTTGATGCCATTCACCATAATACTACGCTAAAACAGATTAGTTTGATGTTCGCATTGCGACTATATCACTCTAGATGGTGTATATATTTCCTAAGCCGATAATGCGCCATGTATGTTTGTGCTTGCGGTGTTTTAATAAAAGCAAAATAGCAAACGGATTTTTGTTTGCAAGTGTTTTGGCGGTTTGTGTAGCTAACAAGGGATATTCAAAAAAAGCTCATATTGCCTGTTGTGTGATTTAGTCAAATTTAGGGCTTGAAGAGGGCTATGAATGGTATGGGACAATAGTCTGATGCATATAAAAGACTGTACAGAGATATGGTACGCTTTCCCGTAAGATGTAGGATTGACACGGGAGGAGAAACTTATCATATACCAGTTAAAACCTGGAATCAGAATGTTGAATTTTTGTGAGCAAACATATTTCCTAACTTTATTTAACTTCGCATACAAAAAATGCTAGATTATTGCAATTTTGCGTGAACTAATTCTCAAAACAACCTTCCGGTTTGAACTCAGTAAGTGTTCTTCTTGGCTTCTGAAGTTCGCTGTATTTAAAGCGATTCGTAATCTAATTTCACATGATAAAACGTCACCCGACAATTGAATTTATTAAGAAATTGTATCGAGACGGATATAAATAATTAAATTACACGTCTCATAATAACGGATTAGTTAGCACGTTATTTAGATTAATCTTTAAGTACTAAATTTCTCACATTTAATCAAGTAGCTATTCATAGCAGATTTTGTAGTTAATAAATGTGTATATAATACATACATTTATATATATAATACATAATACATAGTACATCTGGGATGCTTAAAACATCTTTACATCATATCCTTTACTTAAATTCTAATTGATTTATAATACTGGAATTCCTAATTAAATCTCTATTTATTGATTAATAATATTTTAAGTTTTGGAAAACTACTTTGACGTCATCAAACCATCAAATGTATTGATAACTCCCTGTGTATCTTACAATTTTCAATTTGGTAATATTCCTCTACTGTTCAAATGTTTTGAACCTCACATTTTACAATAAAAGCGTTAAATATTTTAATACTTAATCTGAAATAATAATAATTTGCAAATAATTAATGAGATCTTAACTAAAAACTAATAATTAAATTCAAAAATAATAGAAATATAACAGAAAACGCAGTAATTAAGTTTCTTTAATGCTGAATAAGACAATGCCGATATAGTCTTTTTTTGTATTTGATCTCGCTTTTTGGGAAGATATGGCCTCATAATTGCAGTTATCAGCTTAAAAGTCTCATTTCCAAATACTGTAGAAAGTAAAATTGTCTGTATTCCTCTGGAAGTGGTTCAAGTGGCAGCAATGCAATACCTTCAGATACGAATAAATCTTACAGGCTTGATGAAAAGACCATTGTTATTGAAATCATTATAGCAAATGTAATTTTCGCATCCAAAACCATGCGGACATGTGAAAATCCGATTTCTAGTACATGCACGTAAGATTATAGAATTTAAAAACATTTGTGCACAACATACCAGTCATAGACTTGGGATAGTTTAATGTGATGTTCTCGTTTTTCGGTAAGTTATATGAACACCACATATTTTTATTTTCATTTAAGAGTAAACAGGTAATAATTTACCATAATTTCAAAGAGTCACAATGACTCGAAGATTTATTTGTTTGCTATAACGGTATCTTCTGTACTCGTTGATATTATTTTATTATTATTCGTCAAACCCAAAATTAGATTAAACTATACAAACTATAAGAAATTTATTTGAGTACAATAAAATTATTTTTACAAACATGCATATAAAAAAACAAATGTAAAAATTTAGTTTGCAATATTGTTAACATTAACTGAATTAGGACTTCAAGTTGTGTTTTATTTTATTTGCGACGTGAAATGCTTCTTGCACTTTAAACAGTTGTTAAATTAACATCTTAGCTACCAAACAAAATTTAGGTACATTGAATAGCTAGACTATTTGCGTCACTGGCGATACTTATGATATGGTTACCATAGAGTGCAGCACCGGTGATTTCTGTTGATGTAAGCTTATACTTTCCTCAGTACTGCAGAGAACGATTTTAAATACAAGGGAGTTGTACCGTTATATGCTAAATAATTTCTAAACAACGTGAGGATCACTGGTGGCTAGAAAAATGTATAAAATCTGAAGTAAATTTGGGTCAAAATATGTAAGTATAAGGCAATTATTAATAAAAACACTTCTTAATCCAATATTTATTAGTCATACAAGCGTACATAGGCTAAAATAACATACTGACAACTAAAAAACTAGAAGACTGAAAAAAAACTTTAAAAAACTATTTAGTACTTCGTGAATAATGCATGTAAAGGACTAATGTCGCTTTTGAAAACATTTTAACCACAATGATGGTTTACAAGAGCAATCCTTACAGAAACTTAACACCAGGAGGTCTCTTTTTCATACCAGTTTAGAATTCTTATGTAGTGAGTATGCTATTTCGTAATACTCAAAGCATCGCTTCCTTTTCATTCTGTTGTCTTTAGTTCATTCCTCAGTTGCCTCTAATTTATGTTTTACTTTAATAGTTGTTTTTGAAGATAATGAATTTGCCGTATTTCCTAATAGTTCACAAACTTTGTTTTCTGTGAATTCTGCTATCTGATTTTTGATAAAGGATTAAGTATTCAAGTGCCACTTTGTGATACCACTGAATACTTCTACTTGAAACAGAAAGGTATGTAGCCTGCCACGCTCGATTCTTGGCCAAAAGCATCACCCAGAACGAGGGCTACATATGCCATGTAGAAATTAGGTTGTTCCTTCTTTCCGGGAATCCCGTGGAAACCTAAAGTATGCGTCGACTAAGCTCATAAAAAAAGGTTGTCGGTAGAGTGGCGTGGATCTCGGTGTTGCGTCAAATCGTATGTTGAATCTAATGTCTTTAATGTAGAAAAAAGGAAGCCAGAATGGGCGTCAGTCGTAGGTAGTGAAGATTAAGTTTACGCGTCCTTAACGACAAAACGTGCAAACAGAAAACCAAAATCTTACCTTAACTGCGAAGTGATAGCTGTAAGAAAGTCAATTTGTTATAAAGAATCACATCAGTAATTACAAACAAAACGAAAGTATTTATTGTCAAATAGATAATTCTTGAAAACAATTATAATTGCGGTAAAACTGATTTA
>JAHWXV010907289.1:0-10187 GCA_024586415.1 Phrixothrix hirtus
GCCATTTTAAATATGTACACGTTATAAATTTCGAGTACCGAGTGACTGCAAAGCGCAGGATTGAAATATAAAATAAAGTACGCGAGTGGAATAAAGATACGGCGTATCAAAGCAGTATAAAAGAAGCGACGAAAATACGCTGGAGGACTTCCCTGTTGACTGCGAGACTTTGCTTACAACCGCGGAGCGAGCAGCGCCGATACTGAGACTTTGCGTTCAAACACGAAGCGAGATAGACAACCTGGTGCCAACCTCGAACCGATTCATTTCATATTTGATCGCACTCCAGGTCCGATCGCGATACAATAAACGCAAAGTATGCTCTCCTATTAGGGCCCGCTTGTAGAATCAACCTTTACATTAAAACACGCGATTGAACCACCGAACTTAGTTTACACCAGGAAGTTGTGAAACCGTCTCACCGTCGCTGACGAAATCTAGGTGCCTTGGCATTAGAGCTCGTCACCGAGGCCTAAACGCGATTCTTCTATTAGGCAGTTGAAAAGTGTAACGGCCTGATTAGAGGTTCGTGGAACCCGTAATCACCGCCCCCTTGGTTGTCTGCCTTGTTTTGGCGCCACAGTTGCCCGTGGAACTTGACGCACGAACCCGGCAGACCCGTAGGGGATGCTCGCAAACGCTCCTACCAGTTGAAAAGTGTAACAGGTACTGGCGAGGCAAGACGTCGCGACCGCAATACGGATTGCAAGTATCAGGAGATTAGCAATTCCCCTAGGTTGATCACGCCCGTTTTATATGTCTTCGCCGAGAGCGTGGATTCTAGACAACTTCCAAGTGCATCCTAGCATTCGCTAAAGACTTGTTAAAATCAATTATTGTTGATTGAAGCCCTTTTACGAGAAGCGCCGTTTAATTAATAACATTAATGAGAATTTAACATTGTCAACCGTCCACCATTAAAAGTTAATGCTAGCCTGAATTAAACGTTCACTACGAATAATGATCGTTGCCGTCATTGCTTGTGCTTAATTACCGTTGCATGATTACTTCGTTGTGTAAATATTAATTGTAGTATTTCAGAGCATGTATTTAGTTTATTTGTAACCGTCTATTGTAATTTAGTGTCCGAGAACGCTTAGTTAATTACTGTAAATATTCTATCAGTATTTTTATATCTGAACTTTTCATATTTATTTTGTATATAACCATCTATTTGTTTTTATTTACAATACATAACTTATGAAGGTTTTACCGACTTATTATTTAATAACCAGTTTAGATAGGTAAGATTGAACCAGGCCCGTCCGGCTAGAGACTATCCGCAAGAAATACAAATAATTTTCTTCCTGAGATACCAATAAACACTAAGGCGAAACGTCACACAAGTAGCTAATGCAAATGAACACCTCTTTCCAATTCCATCTTGCGTCATCAAGAGGGATTTTTGCGTTGACGACTTGTTAACTAGCGATGATTGTCCGAAGAACCTGTCGAACATCTGTCATGACATCTCCGAAATCTTGCCCCAAGAGAAGTTCGAACTCTGTAAATGGGCATTCAACGATCCAACGATTGTTCCTAAGGTTAAGCAATCTGACTGCTTATCGAACTTAAGCACATTGGCTCAAATCAAAATAAAACGTTGGGGCTCAACTGGAATCATGACACTGATACCCTTTTCTTTAGGATTCGTTTATCCCGTGCCTTCAAACGCAACACAAAGAGAGCAATCCTTTGTTGTATTGCCCAAATATACGATCCCCTGGGTATTTTATGTGCTCGCACAATTACTGCAAAGATCATATTCCAAGGTATTTGGCAAGAAAAGCTAAATATAATAACCCACTGGCAAAATTTTCGGGCCGATGTATGTGAGATGAATAATCTTCAAATCATTCGACATTTCAAATTAAAAACTGCTATTTCTTACGAGCTGCACGGTTTCTACGATCCCAGTTATAGGGCTTACGCAGCCGCAATGTATGTCAAAACAATTAATCAAAACGGTGATGTGTCAGTCAATCTATTGTTTGCCAAGACCAAAGCGGTTCCTCTAAAAACCGTCGCAATACCGCTCCTTGAACTTTGCGGGGCACTACTTTTAGCGCGTCTTTCGGACAAGGTAACCAAATCCTTAAACTTCAATTCTGGAAAAATATTCTATTGGTGCGACTCCACCATTATCTTGGGATAGATTCCCACGCAGGCAAACTTATTGAAACCCTTCGTAGCAAATGGGGTTGCAGAAGCTCGAAAAACAACCAACAAAAGCATTTGGTATCATGTAGAATTGCACAGAAATCCTGCCGATGTAGCCACACGGAGAGTAAGTCCAAAGCCTCCCATCTAGTGTAATCTGTGGTGGCATGGCCCTATGCGGTTGCAGGTTCTTCATAATTATAAAAGCAATTTTTCCGGTCTATATGAGTTGCCAGATCTACTAAAACGTCAAAATATTGTTTTAATTAGTAGCAAAGGCGCTAAAACTGTCTTCATATCGATATTTTCAAATCTAAATAAAGCGAAGAGATGCTTTGCTTATATCCTTCGATTTATCAACAATTGCGGGGTAAGAAGCAATAAATGCGCCTTCGATACTCTTTCTGTACAAGAGTTAAACAACGTTATGACGCTTCTCATAAAAGTAATTCAAAGTGCATGTTTTGCAAATGAAATCTTTAAATTAAGGAAAAACAAGTCTGTTGTTGATCCAAAAAGCAAATAATTATCGTGGCACCCATTTCTGGATGATTGTGGCATTTTAAGAGTAGGTGGCATGTTAAGTAATTCTCCATTCGAATTTAATAAAATATATCCCATTCTGATTCCACCAAACCATCATTTCTGTGACCTAATATTTAGTGATGACCACATAAGGTTATGTTACTCTGGTCCATAGCTGCGTTTAGCTACCGTGCATCAGATACTATGGCCTATTCATGGTAAGAATACCGCCAAGGGGATTGTTCATTCGTGTATAAGATGCAACAGGGCGAAATCTCAAAATATTGACGGGTTACTTACCCAAAGATCGTGTGACTCCTGCACTTCCATTTTATATCATTAGGAATTTTCTTATCAGAGGTAGAAAAGGACGTGGTTGCAAAATCACAAAGGCGTACGTATCCTTATTTATTTGTTTCGCCACACCCGCGATTCATTTAGAATTAGTTACTAAGTTAAGAACCGAAGTATTCATGCAAGCCTTAAAAAATGTCGCTAGACGAGGTTTGCCATTTAGAATGTACTCAGATAACCGTAAAAACTTTTTAGGTGGCCGTCATCATTTAAAAATATTTGGTGAATTCCTTTCAAAAAACGAAAATGCTATCGGAAATTCTTGCGTGAATCAAAAAATGGACTGGCATTTCATTCTTCCCTATTAGCCGCATTTCGTAGGTTTTTGGGAGGTGGGAATAAAGTCAATTAAATTTCATTTAAAAGGAGTAGTCGGTAACGCATACCTTACATACTAACATTTTAACACGTTACTCACAGAAGTGAAATCAATTCTTAGTTTCCGTCCATTATGTCCGATTTCATCAAATTTTAATGATCCATATCTCTTGACTCCGGCTCATTTCCTCATAGGCCGTCCTTTAAATTCCATACCGGAACCGAATCTTGAAAACTCAAAACAAGGCAATTTGAACCATTTTAAACGAATGCAGCAGAATTCAACATATCTGGTCCCGCTGGTCAGCTGAGTATATAAATGAGCTACAACAGAGATCAAAGTGGAAGTTACAAATATATCTCTAGAAACATTTGTACTTATCAAGAATCGCAGCTTACCTCCTCTAAGTTGGCAGCTTGGCAGAGTGACCGAACTACATCTCGGTAAGGACGACATCATCCGAGTGGTAAGCATAAAAACCTCAAAGGGTCTTATAGAAAGGACAGAACCAACGTTTGTCTTCTCGTCACCAGTAATAGTGAAGTGCCGTGTTCTACAAGTTAAGTGAATCAAGGTGAAATTGTTTCTGCGAAACGGTGAATTTAAAAATCAGTATACTTACCAATTTATTCTAAAAATGTAATTTTTTTGTTTATTTCATTATTAAATAATGTTGAAAGGCTCCGTTTTCAAGGAGGGCGGCTTGCTTAGCTTTAGTTTAAATGCCATATTAATTTCCATTTTGTTTCAAATTTCAAATCTAACGCGCATGTTAGCGCTACCCTTAAGGCACTGTTCTTTTAAAAAAGCAGTCAGAATTAATTAATTAAGTTCGTGTTGCGAATGAATGTAAAATGCGAGCATGTTATGTGAAGTTATTGAATAAAATTTAAAGTTATTTTAATATTTGTCGATTATTGACTATAAACCTATCTAACAAAAGTATTTAACAATTAACAGGCACTTCGAGATGACTTGTACATTTTTCGCTTTCTACGTAAATTTACGAGACCGAAATTATTTTACATCTAATCCAAATACCTGTAATAGACAGAGTTTCTTACCGATAATTTGATGTAGTTTTACATGTTCGGTTTTAACTAAACTGCAGGATGCTCCCGTGGCGTATAGGGTTGTTATTTGTTTCTTGTTGATTATTGCTTTAGATTTTACTTTATGTAACCCCTTGACTAGGTTTTGCCCAAAGTTGATCAAATGGACTGTTTTCTTTTGCGGACAGCGAAACTATCTAGTTATTTATTTAGGGCCAAGGACCAACTTACTTCATTAGTTGGTTGTAGTCTGAATGGCACGTACAACAAGTACAGTTATCTACCATTTAGCGCATGTGTTTTTTGTTAAAATCAAGATTTGTTATTTTTCTCGAACACATACAAAATCCATGTTTAAAATTTATTTATTTAATACGAGTTAAAATTAATGTCATTTGCATGTAATACATAATAACATAAAACATAATAATAAAAAAGTAATAGAAGAAGTAATTAGATTAATTAAAAGAAATAATATTGAAAGTATTTAATTTGCGGTTTAGGTGTTATCAGCTTACAAGAACAAAATCTTATATTTATAGAAAATAAGATATTTGTTTCTAAAGGGTTACTCTAATACTAAAGGGATTACATACATTGTCTAACTAAACGTTCTAAGGTGCAGCTTTACCTGAGTTTTAAATAAAAAAATTTCTGAATGAATAATCGAACTATACATTTTATCTAGAATTCAATAAAACAAATTTTTTAAATATGTAATTGAATGTTTTTGTAAATTAGCGTTTCGCGTCACTCCCGAATTTGGTTTAATTTATTGATTTGCAAACTAACTTTGTTATTGTTGTAGTATAGCGCTGATATTCAAGCCCCACGTTGGGTTTATTTTACAGACTGATTCCTATCGAAATTAATTTCTTTAATCTAGAGCGAACTTTTGTCACCTACGTTTGTAGGAGTAACAAGTTAATTATAATTTGTTCCTCTGTCAAATTAATTTAACGATGGTCTGGTTACCTGATCATTTAACTAAATTAACTTTGTAACTGAATAATTACACTGTAACTTTGCGATGCATCATCGATTCTGGCTAAGCAGGAAAGAACAATATTTTTGGTTGAATGGGATTTATATAACCTTTTCCACTGTAGGTTTAGCCAATACAGTGGCTTACACTTGGTATTTAAACCAATGAGTTTGAATTTGATTGGAATATGCAGCTCTGAAGCTAATTTACACAAATCGTGCCATTTTACGGGAACCTATAACTGGGATTTAACTTAGGGATGTCGTCAGTAAAGTTGTTAAGTTTCCATGTAAATTTTAAATTTGCTTTCTATTGAGATGACTATGCATTACCTTGGACCTTCGCATTTTTTTAGCATATCTACCGATTTCAATCATTTTAATAATGTAGCTTAAAGTGCTGTTACAACTGTAACGGTAGGTTTTCGATATGTTAAATCCTACTCTTGATCATACTAAGCCTACGTATAATGCCTCGAGTAGTTATCAGACGAAGAGTGGGTTCCGGGTTTGCGACAGCAAGTAGAGTTTACGTCTAAATGTAACGTGGGTGGCTGACAAGTCCTTGTTTGGCTGCGTTATTTTGTAACGGTATGAAGTCCCTGTTGAGGGGCGACATGGTTGCCATTGCGACGTTCGTGTCGGATATATATTAAAACATTTTATCTAAAATTAAAATTTGTTATATATAACGGAGGATATGAGGGGATATTTTACGGAAAAGGGTTTATTGAACAAGGGAAGGATTGAATTTAAAACGATTCGTGCACATTATCGATGACCTAGGTTGCATATTTTATTTGGTTGTGAAGCTACATCTCGGTTTTGATTATGAATTCTTTCAAACATGAATTTTAAATTATGAAAGTTATTGTGTTTGCTTTTTAATATTTATTCTGGCTAGAGTATTTTAATTAAATACTTTATAATGTAATTAACACAGTATTTTAGCTCTTGTATTTAATATAATATAATTGATTTATTTACTTGTTGAAACTATATTTGTGAATTTTATAATAACTAACACGAAGAAGTTTTAAAAGTTGTTTATTTACTAACCAAGTTCTGATATATTTCAAAAATTCACGCTATACATTATATAGGGCATTCCACTTGACCGTGTACGCTAAATATCTATATAACTGTATATTTTAGACATATAATAAAGTAACCAATTTAATGGAAATAAGTTGTTCTTTAAAACTGCGACACAGGATGTAGATTTTCATTTCCGGTCGAACCGGAAATAAACCCAACTTTGATCTTTTAAATGGAATGGTATGTCTTGTATTCGCTAATCTGAAAGAGGGTTTTTTTGGATTATGTTCAAATATTTAAACACAGATTTTCCTCAGCAATTAACACTCTATTAGTGTTATTATTTCCAGATTTCATTTTGTTCATATTTACAATCACTGATGTTATAAATAACGATTAATTGAGCTTTGAAGATATTTCGTACAACGTCTATTTTCGAATTTATTTTAGCTTTATTTTATTTTACAACCCTTACCAAAGCAAAATTGTACTTTATTTGCTAATTATAAATCGCGACAGAGATCGTACTAATGCGACCGCGATCTATAATCGCTAACTTCAGTTTATTATTTTATTTAGTAAAAATGGCTGCGTCCGTCCGTTCACGCGTATCTGCGGTCCGGTTTAGTTTTGCCTTTGTATTCAGCAATGTTAATAGTGGTAGTGCTAATCACTCAGCGATTAATTTCTTTGAGGATAGTTGCGTTGTATTTTGGTGGATCCGACAACCTTTCTGGGGAAGATGTCGCGTAGGTTAACGACAGCAGGATAATTGGCATTATCCTTCAATCGCCGGGATTTAATTTTGATCCGAGAAACATATTAGGGTAAGGAAGGCGTTAATAACTAAATAGTAAATTATACTTTACAATTGAACGTAAACAGTATATCACATAGGCGTGACAGCACAGCTACTTGACGGAAGCAACTGTATCATGTTAATTACCGGTAATGAGCAGATCAATTGATTTGATTTACGCTTTTAACAAATGAAATTTTAATAACTAGGATCCTTGATTTTATTATACGTTCTCCGCCTTATGGAATAATTCATATTAAAAGATTTCGGTAATAGTTAATTTAACGCATAAACCTGTTCTAAACCTTCCCTCTTCGAAGCATCAGAAAAATGGTTGTTAATTTTGATTTGAACTGCGAATTTATATGATTTTCATAGTATACCCAAATCGACCTTATGTACACTTTTCTCTTGTAACTCGATAAATAAACATAAGAAATGCGGTAAAATGGTTAAAATGGTAAATTATTTATGTAAAGATACAGCAATACTTATGAGGAAAATATTTAAACAATTAATTGTCTTACAAAACAATCATAATTAATTATGTATCTATCTAACAATAAAATATGTCTTAAGCTATATGAAAATGTAGCTAAGTAGACAGCGGATAAGGAACTGAAATCAGAAATAAGTATTTAATTAACGTAAAGCGTAAAATTACTAATTATAGCTTTGAAATTTCCATTCAGTTGATAACTAGAAACTGGCACAGTGCGATAGCCGTTATCTATTTCCGGCAGATAAATAAAAATAAACTAGGTCACGGCCCGTTCTTGAACTTGAACGTTTTGTTACAAATACTGAACCTTGGGTTATCGGTTGTCTATTTATCTATACATGCATAAACAAATTAATTTTATATTAATTATAAATAATGACGAAAACTTAATTCATAGCGTTTTACGTCATTAAACTAACCTAATCAAATGCAAAATAAATATATACCGGGTGCTATCATAAAGAATGTAAAATAAATCATTAGAAAAATTAAACTATTTTAATGTGTAACCAAATTACAATGGGCTAAACGCCTTTCAAACTACAGGCAAATAAATTATAGTTAAACAGTAAAGGTATTTTTGGGGTAAATTTCGGGTACACGTTACTCAACAGGTTAATTTACATTAATGGTTAATTTACTTTAGTTATGTTCAAGGATTCTTGTATGTACAATTTTATTTATTCTCAGACGTTTTAGTGCGAATTAAAATTTCTATTTTAATGATGGCATCAACATCTAGAACAGAATAAGATAACTACAAAAACAAAAGCAAATAAGCTTAGGTTATAAATCTTTTCGATTTACGACGTGTTAATTGTTTGTACTTGTCGCACTTGTATATATGTATGTTTGTATTTAATTATGGAGTTTATCACAACCTTTATATAGTTTTATCTCTTTCTAACTCGAGATAGCCGGCCCCGACTAGTATAGTGGTTAGCATGTTTGTCTCTACACCCAAGTGACGCAGGATCAAGCCCGATCTAAGTCAGTAAATTTTTCAGCGGAGAAAAATTTAAAGAACATACCTTCTTCTCGGATACGGAAGTAAAATCGTAGGTCCCGTGTCAATGCGAAGTTTGGCACGTTAAAAATCCCTTCTGGCGGTGGAACTTCTCCAGATGCGGCAAAATTCTAGTAAGCATTACGAAATGACCATATAACAATTATAGTCCAAGAAGACCAAGGGAAATTCTACATCCTGATCCCTCAGCCACAAAAACAAGCAAACAAACGTGAGATTGCAACGATTGTAAAATATAAACGTATGTTCGAGGTTTATGTCCAAATCTGCGACGTAATTGTCAAGTTATATAATTTCAATTTTAAAAGCCTACATATTCTTGTCTGCTTCTAAAAGGCGTCCATGATTTTAATAACCATAGATTAATCAACGCATTTTAGTAAGAATGAAAAGCTATATAAGTGACTAAAATTTTGTCTATCTATCCGCTGCCGTTCTTCTAATAATTATAAAAGTATTATTTCATTTGGACTCCTTTATAATTTCTTAGGGATGAGTACTAGATGATGTAATATTTTGGATCGTTATTGTAAAAGTATGCCATATGAATAGGAGATATTCGCCTTAATCAAGGTATTCTAAATATTTGAGAAAGAATATATCCTACATATAACTTCACCCTACCTGTCTAAGTATTAAAAATAGAAATGGCTGTAAAATAAACGACCTAAATATGACTTAATTCCAAAAGAAATGCGAGGGTAGGATCCAGTGAAAATACAAAGTCCTCAAAAATAATTTGTAACTTCTTTAAATCACATGTTTCTATCAAAAAGGTTACTTTATATTTTTCAAAATCCATCCTAAAAAGGGAATGTTGAATATTAATTGGATTAAAAAGTTATACTAGAAGCCAATAAAGTTCCCTAAAAGGTGAATATTTTGGCGTTTATTTAATTCAAATCGAACTATTGATACTATACTAACCTCAAAAATAGGGGAGTGTAGTTCAAATGTAAAGGGTCTAACAAAAATATGCATCGCTTCGATTTTTTTACTTGTGATATATCTAAATTGGTTAAAATTTCCGGAGGTTTCCTTTAAAAGTCTTTAAATTCGCGGAATGGATTTTAAAATTTAAAAAATACGAGGTATGGCGATTAAATAGAAAGGATCGTCAAGTTGCTTCGCATTGAGTCATTCCATAGTAACGGTTACTAAACAGTTGCTGTGTATGGAGTTTTAACTGCCATTAGCTAAAATTTAGCACTATTATACCTATTACTACGAAATTATTATTATAACGTGCGTATAAAAGGTTTTCTAATTAAGAGACCTATGGAAACAAAATGATGTATCTTTGCTTAATTCATACAGACACATCCACTTTCATATTTGTCATGAGAACTACTTTTGACATCTGTCAAACTAATTTATTGTTGAAGTGTTAAAGAAGCTTAATTTTAAAGTTTTATTTAAAAAATGGT
>JAHWXV010907308.1:0-11783 GCA_024586415.1 Phrixothrix hirtus
CTGCAGCAAATATAAATAATTTTATTCCTGAGATACTAATAGTTATTAAGGCGAAACGCCGTAGGTCAAGATGACAACCAAAGCAGCTAGAAACGTCACAAACTTACGAGATATTGCGCAACTTTTGCAATAGAATTTTATTTATTGCATGAAGTTGTGCAATACGATATTTAAAGTATATTAAATATATGTATAAAATATAAAATAGCATTATTTTATATAAATATGACATTTGTAGTTTCTCTAATTGTTAATTAGTCAAACTACCGAATTTATAAACATTTATGTATAATTAATCATTTTAATTAGTACTGTTTCCCGTACTTCGAGAATCTTATAGTCATTTAAATTAAATTCTAATTAACATGAAAACGCGCGGAACTGTGTCAATTTTTATGATTGCGTTGTTTATGTTATACGGAGCTACTTTTACAAATGATCATGCGAAATTTATCCGAAAACTTCGCTATTTATATTTGATACGTTTCTCGTTTAATCTAACAATTTTTCAAACCTTTTTGGCATTTCCTCCATTTGTGTCTATAATAAATCTCCCATGTTACTGGAAAATGCTCGAGGTTTACAATCCTCTTGATAAACTCGATTGAATGTAAATAAGTTGTGGTAGCACTTTTTCCAGATTTTACTAAAATCTATATCTTTGCTCAATTTTTGAGTCTAGCATAATTTTAGGCAAAACGACACAGCACTAACAGAATCAGTAATAATTGGAATAACAGTTCTAAACTTTAACTGCTGGTAGCTGAAGCTTCATAAAGAACAACTACATAGTTGCTATTGAGAGGCAATGACTTAGTTCAAGGCAATTTCATCAGCCTTAATAAATAGAACAAGCTCTAATTTAGAATACTATTTTTCTCTTGAACATCGTAAAGCAATGTTTAAACTGTAGCTGCACTATCAACACACACCTTGACATTTGTATTGAAATCTGCAGTTATTTAAATAACTTAGGCGAATTCAATGTATCAGTGTTTTATTTTGACCACACATATTATATATCGTTGAAATGAGCGAAAATAGCTGTAATAAAGTATGTTAACAGTCAACTACGGTTTATATTTAAAAAAACAAATGCTCATGTTATAAACCACAAATAAGCAGTGATATGTAAAATCTCTAAACTCCATCTAATTTGTTTTAAAAAAGTACCTGCCTTTAAAATTTGTAAATAGTTTTCTTCTAACTTCATAAATAACCGAAATATCAACATATTTGAAAGTGTTAAAAATTCGATCTGTTGTTAATAACTTGGTTTTCGAGTCTCCCTATAAAACATTAAATTTTGGTCACCCTGTACATACACAACATGGTTTTTACGAATATTTCACGACGACGACAATTTATTTTACACTTCTCTAACAGTAAAGTTGTAAAAGGCTTTTTTTTGCTAGACTGGTAAATCCTAAACAAATAAATAACATTCACATTTCAAATGATTTATGATTTCAGCTTCGACTTGTTTTGAACAATTCTAAATAAGAGAAAATGCTTAGTTAACAAATTTAAAGCTACACATTTTCAAACATCTTCACATGTTATATTAATTTTAAATTTTATAACAAAAGCGTATAGAAGTAAATGCCAACCACAAGTTGATATCAGCGAAAATTAAAAATAAAAATAATGATCAAGTTCGCATTACCTCGTACAAGTTGTTTAAGAATAGAGGAATATGTCTGACTTAAATAAAAGCAATCTGTATTCTTATGTCTACCAAAACAAGAACGATCCCTTATGACGTCTTGATTTTGACATACATCATCAAAGACAATGACTGAGTTGTTTTCCGCATCTTTGGTGCCAATTATTGTACTACCATCCTCATATTCGAAATACTAAATATTCCATTTATTAAGCTTAATAATATTTTTAGATATACATATTTAAACCATTGCAATGTTTGATTAATAACACCATTATGTTGGTTTTTCCAGACCCACTGCTCCTCGTAATTAAACATCATTTTACAGCCACCCCATAAGTTACCATGCCTCTGAAATGTTTTCGTTAATGCGCATGTGTTGTGGTTATTTATAGGAAGACGTTCTTTTTGAGGAATAAATTGCACATTACTCATTACACTTGTACTGATGCACTAATGCTAAACTTCAATTTCATATATTTATAGAGTTTACTTTATAAGAACAGTCACACTTGTGCGCTTGCTTGGAGCAGTTTGAAATACATTATAATTCCAGACGTCAACGATGAATTAAGAGGGGTCTGGAGTTGTTAATACACAAATTAATAAACTACCAGTAGAGCTTAACATACTTGGTTATCATTTTTGTGGCCCGGGAGCGCGTTTGAAAAAAAAGGGTAGCTCGTGATGACTCAGGAATGTATTTTACAATCCACGATATTGTATAAAACAACACTACAGATCTCACTGAACATCATAAGGCAGTCAAAGTATTAGCGAACAAAGCTTGGGAACGATTTAAATCGAAAGACGCAAGTTTTGAAAAAAAAGCAGCAGCCTTAACTGTAACCAGTATTATGAATAGAAAACAAATTAGGAATGGATGCTCCTAAAAGAAACAACATTTTTAATCAAAAAACCAAACTCTCCAAACTAGCATCCGGTATTATAAAAGTAAAAGAAAAAGAATGTAGAAAACTAAAACATAGGGTTAACTTTCATCAATCAGTTAAACTTGGAACTGGTATTATGAAAGGAAAACGTAAATTAGGAATGTGTGATTCTGAAAGATACGCAAAAGTAAAACGTAGGATTAGCTTTAATTAAGCAATTGCACTAAACTAGCAGCTATAGCAGGTTACAATACCGAAGAAACGCATACTCGCTGTTCCCAAACCGGTAGGTTTTACCCCTGATTTCGCTATTTATGGCTCTAGGAGTACTCGGTAGTCTTGGCGGTGGAGCTGCCACTATTGGAAAAAACGTGAACGCCATAAACAATGCTACAAAGGCCTTAGAAGAAACAAAACGGCACAATAGGGCAATGGAAGACGCTGCAATTGAAAAAGGACTATGTTTGACACCATATAAAAAGGGATTTGGTATCGTTTGGATTGAAAAAGAACCTCAATAAAACTACCATCTCGCGCATTAACAAATATTAAATTGAAATATTACGCTAAACCTTTAAACATTCCATATTTTCGCGGGGTATTTTGTTGCTTTTTGACTCCTCGTGCAAAAAAATAAGTTAGATGAGCCTGGTCACAAAAAGAATAAAATATTTGACCTGGACTAACAGTAGTTGTAGAAGAAAAAACTCCCTCTAGATCGTAGGCCCTGAAATGAAGAAACAGGATAAAGGTTCGTAGATGCTATGAAAGCAAGAAATTTAATATTAAAATGAATTGTTCGTTTACTAATTATTAAAACCAGTTCTAACAATTATAAATCAGGATTCGTTTATAAAATAATATAATCCCTTAAAATTAACTATATTTCTTTTTAATAGTGATTCCGGCATACATTTCTTAAATAATAAAACATCACAAATGACTGTTTAATTATCGTAACTAATTTACTAGGCTCACTTAAACTTGATCGCTGCAATTTATATAAGGAAAATTTCGTCTAGTCACAATTAGATTTTGCATAAGGTTCATTACTACCTTCAATTTTTACTAAAATTGAACTTTAGGGATTCCGATGCTCAATGCCGCCCTTTATTGTCGAATACAAATAAAATAAACAACTTTGCACCTTGACATTAATGAATGCTAAATAAATAAGTAACAGTTATCTTAAAGTAGAAGGAAAGGCATCATCAGCCTAAGGAGAAGTTACAAAAAAAATTCCTATAATCATTTCAATTTCAAGAATAGTGATATTCAAAAATAAAGGGATTTGTATCATTGTTTCACATACTAATAGAACCCCACCTGTACGATAGATAATCTAATCGAATCAATCCATATAAACGGTGGTCCTATTTTAAAAAAATAAAGGAAACCAAACTTTTTGCCTTCAATAAATCACTCCACTATTCACAGAACACTAACTACACGTTTTAAATAAACAATGAGGATAATTTTAAAAATCGCTTTAAGCTCTCGCAATGAGGCTACTAAACTTAGCCCACACGCAACTGATAAACGCGCAAGGTGCAACTCCGAATTATCTGTAAATGCATCAAAATAATACCTTTCCTGCCCTCTTTTTTTTAATAAAAATAAGCAATTAAAACATAGTAAACTCACAAAACTGCTTTCAAATCAGCAATTTAATTTATGAAAACATAACTTCAAAAAAATTTGACATTCTCTTTTGTAAAAATAACAAAATAGGGGCGGATTGCTTAGATTTTAAAGTAAACGGATTCTAAACGATGTTTAAATATACCGTAAGGCATAAAATAACTGGTACGAGTAATCCTAGGCGTAACAGTTTATGTGAAATACTTTGCCACGACAGCTATAGTAAGAATGAAAAGTTCATGCCAACCTTAAGGTTCAAACTGGTTTATACAGATTCGTTCGCACTGAAAGTTCATTGATTATTAACACGCTCCTCTTTTGAAATATGCGGAGATACTAAAACACTTTCTTGTATTACAATTATTCTTAATAGAAATATCACACGTGCCACTTCAAATATAGCTGTTATGAGAAGGGTGCGCCTTCTAATACTTTCGTATGGTTGTTGCGATTCAAGCGAATTTCATTTTTAATTGAGAATACACTTTTTGTTCTTGACTGTACATAAACATGAATGCGCTATTGTTAATTTGAATAGTAAATTAGGACAGCGCACTTATTGGACAGCCTGTGAAAAAAATGATAATAAAGTGATATATTTCGATAGCTTTGGGCAACTTAAACCCCCCCTAGAACTAGTTCATTATTTGTACAGTGATGGTACTGTAAAGAATACATTGTATAACTTCGATAAATTACAACGGTTTAATTCTTATAATTGTGGTCATTTACTACTGAAATTGTTATATTCTAATGCTAAATTATTGCCACTCAGTATCGCGTGAATGTTACGGTATGTCATATGATTTTATCCTCCTATAATGCTAGATGCGGTGTCAGGATTTATTGCCTCCATTTTGGGATCAGAGCGGCCAGATTTTTCTAATTGGAAAAAAACGTTGTTTTGTCATGGAAACATGAAAAATTAATTTGTTGAGCTGCTCATCTTTTTTTGTTTGACGTTTGCTCGAGATGAAAAAAATTTTGAAACGGCACTAAATAAATTACGCGCGGGCGGAAAATTTGGGCGAAAGTCGTAAATTGGAAATCGGTGAGAAGTTAGAGTAACGTAGAATACGAGTGAATTAATAGACTCAATTCGACGCCTCGCGGCCGAATGTTGTAAATGGACGAAATTTGAGACGAAAATTACGGCGTATAGAGTAACCAACCTTATTTCTTTTACCGAGTTTAGGATGGAAAGTTTCGCGTGACAGTATGTGATACCCGCAAATAACTTCTCGAAGGTATTAAGGTCACCCCTCTAGTCTCGGAGATCGATAATGGACCTTATCAGTGCGGATCGGAATTAGGATAAGAATATTCTCTGGCAGAGTATACCCTCCCTCTCACCCTGTGATACAAGGTATTCCTAGTGGGTAGTAAGTCTTATAATGGTCTTTATTGGAAGGCGTGTGTTGAAGTCTGTAGCATTTACGGACTCTCCCAGTGTTGAACGCCCCCCCTTTTTGGGGAATTGTTCCTTACAATGAAAAGAAGAAAGCCTTGTCTTAGTTATTAAAATTATTGTGCTGTATTAACTATTGCGTACCTGTTAGCAACGACAGCTTATTAATTTAGCAGCCTCACTGACTCGACTTTGGTATAGTAAAAGATATTTATGTAATGTACCTGCACTAGTAAATTTAGTCAAAGGAGAATTGTGGTACCGACGCCATACATGCCCATGTATCTAACATCTTGGGCCGGTTAATATTAATTCTTAAATGTGCAAAGTATACGTACATGACAGATTGCCATTTTGACTCAATTTACTGGTGGCGTTAGTTGTAATCTTAATTTTGTTTACATAATAGCTTGATTCTTTATTTGACGGCAAGATCGATATAAATTATATCAGTCATAGTTTGTGATATTTTAGCTTGGTTTGAACCCATTATATGGCTAAATACCCCCATCATTTGGTTGTTTTATTTTGACTTAATTTAGCTGTTAAGAACATCACCTATGAAACCTATAGAATTGGGAGTAGATCCGAGTAAAACCCGCGACCTATCAGAATTCGTGGGACGGTGCCTGCCCTTTGTAAGTGGTTTATGACCAGTTCTGCCTCGCTGGTCATTGCCTTTCAGACATATTCTATCGCTGGCAGCGACAGTGGCGCTCAACAGACCTGTACACTGTATATCTTCCGCCCCCTTTCGACCCTAGGACGAAATTATTAACAGCGACTTCTGTGGGTAGTTTCAAACCCCCTTTCTCACCGTCGTAGCCTAGCTGGGTCACGCTGTTAATGTTGGATCCGTCTTGAGAAAGTGGTCTGATCTCGTGCCAAATTAGACCGTAACAGCAGATAATGAATATTTTATGCGTTTGACAAATTTTGAAACTTTTAATACTATCCTAAACATAACTAAAAATAATCAATTTAAAATTGGAAACAAGTTTATTTCTATAGCTGAGGGGTCTTATGAAGTTTCAGATATAAACAAGTACATAAATTTACAGCTCGATAGAAGATCTCGTGAATATGTGAAGATCAGGACAAATAGTAATACACTGAAATCATAGATTATGGCATCGGATTTTGTCGACCTTTTGATTAATAATTCCATTCTGAAACTGTTAGGTTTTAAACATGAAATGTTGCTACCTAATATCATTCATATTTCTGAATATCTCATACAAATTTTAAATGTAAATTCCATATTAATCGATTGTAACATTACAACTGGAAATTATAAAAATGGAGTTGATGTGCATACAATATTTCATTTTTTTCCGAGCGTACCACCTGGTTATAATATTATCGAAGTACCAGACCATGTGACATATTTATCAATCAATGTTAATGCTATATCACAAATTATCCTTAAAGTATTAGATCAAGATGAAGATCCTGTTAATTTTCGAGGTGAAATGACCACGATCGGATTTCATTTGAAAGCTCTCCACAATGGTATTTAGATACAATCAAACTGTTGGCTATAAAGATTCATATTCCTCCTACAAAATCGTTAGAGGCGTACAACCAGCAACCTGTTAATACAAACGAATAAACCGTTTCTTCGTTCACTTGGATTCACGTTATTACAATGAATAATATATTAAACATTACTTAGAAGGTCCGAATTGATAATTCAATCGTTAAGCGGCAAATACATAATCACCAGTAACATACTACTTGTTTCCAAAGCAACGATGAAATTCGTATACCAATACAAGAAGATATGTATCGTCGGGTCAACTATTGAAAGATAATAACATTCCATCCCCCAAAGTTTTTTAATTATGACAATTATGTACCTGTTTAGTGAAATTCGTTATGAAATGAATGGTATAGTAGTTAATTCCATAAAACGAGCGAATATAACTTCAACAATGAAGGGCTGACAATGTAAAGTTTCAAAATGCCAGTTGGTCTCCTAACAGTAACAGGTATATAATGAATAGTTCTGGAAATTTCAATGTATGTATAACTTTAAACACGTTCTTAGGATTCGTTGAAGACTACAAAAAAATATTTTGAATACTAAAATGTGAAACAATTCTGACAAGGATGCACTTTTATATTCTGAAAATGAAGCTCTTAAAGTTCACATTGATAAAATGTATTGGAAAGTACCGCATATAACAGTCGGCCTTGCTGAACAACTAGTTTTGAGAAAATACATTGATAACAATATGGAGGCGCAAGTTGCATTTAGAACTCGGGAACTCATATTTATCTCGCTATGCAAGAAATCACTAAGCACACATGGGCTGTGAAACTGCAGTTACTTTAGAATCACCGCGATACATTGTGATTGGATTTCAAACGGATCGAGAAAACCAAGTTAAAAAGATGAGTAAATTTGATCACTGTAAGGTTCAAAACATCAGGGTCTATCTCAACATCAAAAGGTATCCGTATGAAAATATCAATATCAACATCGGAAGCAACTACTTCGCTACATTAGGTATATCATATGTGTTCTAAATTACAATCTTCATGTTATGAGAAAAACAATCGACCTCTGCTATCACCACGAGATTTCTAATCTATAACACCCCTTATACTAATTGACGACTGTTCAAATCAATGCAATCCAAAGCTGTAGTATTAAGAATAGAAATCGATACAAATACCAATATGCCACCCAAAATAATGGCTTATTGCTTAACTCTACATGCACGCGTAATAACTTATAACGCTTTAACTAATGCAGTACAACAGTTCTAAATACATAAATATGTTTTCATACCGCAATACCAATCACTTGAGTTTCTACAGCCATCATGTTCGTAGTTGACATTCAAGGCTTTAAAATATCAAAAACAAGCTGTTTATAATGGTTCAGTGATATCTCATACCATTTTCAAACTACCATATCCTTTATCAAACTTGGATCATTAATATAAAAAACAAGTGCAGTAGTTAATGTTTAACCATCATTGTGTCGATTGGAGTGAAGACGTTCTTCGGCGAGCAACTCAGGATGCTGAAGCCGTTTATGTTAAAGGGTTTGAAAAAGCCGCTTACATACAAAGATACATATCTCAACCAGTAATTGAACTAGAAGAACAACCAGTACTAACCGCAAATGAGGCACCTCGAATCATTTTGTATGTGTGCTGTATCAAATGGTATATTTTCTACACAAACAATATGTAATGTATTGTTATGGTTTTTAATAAATTATATTTATCTAAAAAGACTTGGGTATGATGAAGTTTATTTCATATAAATTATGCATATAATTATATATATAATTATCATTTATTTACAGTTCTGAAAAGTGCTCACAATCAATTTTGCTCTATGATTAACATTTAAAATAGATGAAATACTATTATCACATTCTTTCACTCTCCTTTCAAGTCGCATTGTGTTCAATAATACTATTCCAATATCGCTCGACTGCATAGGTGTTTAGATTATTACTTAGAAAACTTGGTGGTACTCTTTACTAAGAAACCAAAAACTAAAAAGTCCAGATCAAATCTATACTTCCCTTGTATAAATATTTTATAGTATAGAATTCGCTAAATCGAAAATACTGTATATGTATAATATGTATATGTATTCTAATGGCGAGTTCGATTTACTGCACTGCATGAGTTGAGTGTGATGTATATTAGCTGCTTTCTACTCATAAAAATAGTATAAAATCCAGGAAAACTGTACAATATTGTACTTTTTGCAAAACGAAAACTGCCGATGTGTTTAGAAAACAATATATGAATGTTAGAAACATAAGAATATCTTTTCGTTTCCCTTAAATAATTTTGTTTCAGATGGTTTTTGATAATGAATTCTACAATGTAAGTGAAATCGTAACTACTGTTATAATTTGTAATATTATAATAGTAATTGACATAATAGCTGCATTAGTTCATGTATCATGGAAAGAATATGCTTCATATCGTGATTTAAAGAGACGTCACCCAGGTATTAAAAATAGCCATCCTTTACATTATTTAATCCTTTTTATTTAGTACTAACAAGTATTGATATACTAAGTATTATATGGATGTTTGTCGATTTAACTTCTCTGGGAAACAAACCAGTTTTTAGTGAGATTGGACTTGGTTTTATCACATTTAGACTTTACAGGACACTTTATTTTTTTTGTAAGTATACGCTTGATAAGTAAATACAGTTGAAAATATTTCAAACGAAAACTATTGAATTGTCATAAATAATTTATGGTCTTACAAAGAAAGTACACTACCTTACTGATTTTAATGAAACTTCATAGTAGTAGTTTAGTTAAAGTAATTTGGTTAAAGTTTACGAGTACCGTGAGTATTAGTGCACTGCATGAAACCCTTACTTGGAAGATATCCCTGGTGTCCGCTTCCTATTTTAATAAAATTTGGATATGTTGCAGACAACTAAAATATAATAAACCTGTATTTTTTATCTGCTCTTCTGTTTTATGGGATAAATATCACCCTCAAAGTTTACGACCATTTTAACGGTTCACATAAAAGCAGTAGGCAGATTTGAATAGAACAAACGCTAAAATAATTCCTTTTGTATTAAATGAAAACTTAATTTTTATGAACACTTTTAATTTGTTTGAAGGATGAAAACTACCCTAACATAAACAGATTTATTATAAAAAAAAAATGTATGTCGTAGAGCATGTTAAAATTAAGTTTAGGTGTTTTTGCATTTTCTTGAGAAATAATTTTAAATGGCCTTTTTATCCTTTAATCCTATTTTGGACATTTAATTGCAATTAATTAATGTACATACTTTATATGTGTTTCTTTTAATTTCAACATAAAATTGTATCAAGTGACAAAAACATTTATCACGTTTTACATATACCAAGAGGTAAACAACCTTCTTAATTGAACCTATTAATATTGATTTACAATGTCAAGTTATAATACTCTATGAGATAAGAAATAAAGTTTAATAGATAAGGCTTCATAAACCAATACTTATTGAGGTATAACTTCTTAAATCTGGTAAATTTGTAAGCGTTTCCCCACCGTTATGCAGTTATATATTTTATATGAAATATATTTCAACACATTAATAACATTTTATGTTGAAACGTATGGTGTCGAAATAATGCAATATATGTAAGGGGAACAATCTTAGTAAGTCATAATAATTAAAAAAATATTGTCTCCCAATAAATAAGTTTTTATTCTAGATGGCACACTGGCAGCGTACATTTTCGTAAATAAAACCAAAATTAATTGTTTCAGGCACAAATTAATATTAGTAATGTCATTTAATTTCAGGCTATTATAGAGTAAATAGGTGGTTTATTTTTGATTTTAAATTTTCAGATGTGGTTTATTCATTATTATTTTATTTTAAAAAGCATTCTTGTTAACAGATTAAAATAATAGTTTTATAAACAGTTTATTGGTAAAAATAGAACAAATACAAATTAAAAGGTGTAAAATGGTGGAAATTTTGAAAAAAAATGTTGTTCTTTTAGCTCACGAACGTCGAATATTTGCAACATTAGTGAAACTCTCAATTTTACAGAGCGTTTTGGAAAGAGCTTCTAAGATAAATTCAACAGAATTTTCAAATACTTCTGGATTTTCTTCAAAGTATCTGCTATTATATCATTAGTATTTGAATAAATTTATATACCACAGTGATGAAAGTTGATTGTGGACCAAAAATTGTAATTTAATAATGTTGAGTCGTAAATGAAGGTTAATGTCGAAGTTCATCAAGAGTACACCATCTGAAACATATTGAACAAAGTTTTTCCAAATCCTAGAGCCATATATACGTATGCATCTGAAGGTTGTAATTCTTCTGTTGGTATTATTCTAAAGATAACATGTTTATGCAGAGGTGTTGCTTTCACTAGTACTTTTGGATAGTGGTCACTCCAGGAATCAAATAATAATAGACTTGTTATTGCTACATTGTAAAAATATTATTCCTTCAACCATGGGTGAAACCGATCTAGAAATAAAGTACATTTTTTTACATTTACGATATGAAGTCTAATTAATACTTTAATTAAAACAATTTTTGGATTAAACTTTAATTAAATAATTAAACGTTTCGAAAACTATTTGTTTTCTTTTTCAATAAATTGACAACTCAAAATTGACAATTAATACAATTGATAAATAAAGGTAAGGCCAACTAT
>JAHWXV010907340.1:0-11078 GCA_024586415.1 Phrixothrix hirtus
TGCAACTACCGTTGTATCTCTGGTTAACTACAATATTTATCTCTTTGAACAAATAACACAATATTCAAATAATTATTTATTAGAATGAATTATATGCAATCATATCTGTACATTAAAATAATAAAATTGGAACTATATATATATTTCTAATTAAGAATTCTTTAAAAAAATTAAAGTTAAAAAAATACTATTTACGATAATTACTGTCGTCAATGAACACTTACTGATTTTAAGACAGATAAATATACAACAATGTTACCGTTAAAAAGGTTCTAAATACTAAATAATTTACAAAATATTTCTTTGTGTAGATAAGGATGCAAACTACCGTATTTAGACGTCCATATATGAATCTCTGGTATAATGTTTGCAATTCCTTGTCTGTACAATTTTAAAAGGATTTTTAATTTACGTTATAAAATTAATTAATTGTCTTTGAAATTTTTATTTAAGCTACCGGCTTTATTTTTGCACTCGCGAAAATTAAATGTTTGTTCTACCTTATTTCTGTAGTCTTCAATTTTGTTATCTGCAGAGTTCTCTGTAGCCTTTGGTTGGTCTCACTTACAGAATTATTCGTAAGCAAATTGCGTTGTTCTTCTTTGTAATTAGAGCGGCACTGTTTACCTTCAAATTAATGAGTAGAACTGTCTGATTGCGGGTAGTTCCTTCTCTAAATTACAAAGTACGATGGAGTTGTACATGGGGTCTCTCTGAAGCACTGTTTGTACTGTTTAGATGCACTGTACTTGATGATTACTTGAACCATGCAGCAACCTGGAGGAAAAGACGCCGTTTTTATTTGTGCTTGGCTTTTTATTAACTCTGTAGATCTTGTTTAACCAATGGTGTTAACTATATTTTGAATTTCACCCAATGATTTTAAAGTGGCTGTTCGTTGAATTTTAGTTTCTCACGGAAGAACTCATTTGCATAAACGTGTCGGTTTGTAGCTTTTTTGACTTTATTTTTACTAATCTCTTTAATGCGGCTAAGTAGGCAAACCTGCAAGTTTTATTTTCAATTTGAATGTTTATTCAAGTCGGCATGATCTTCTTATGACCCGTCTATTTCGTTTGAATATTTTTCGTATTAAAATCTTACTTATTCTAATTCTAAAAATACGATATTTACATTTTATTACATTAAAATTACTTCTACTTAATTATCTAGCAATTCTTATGTAACATTTTTTGAATTCTTAGATAAGGTGATGTACATTAATTGTGTTAATTGATGGCTTCATTAACGGCACAATTAATTTTTAGAACGATAAACAAAGTTCATCTCGAAAATTATAATAATGTATTGTATATTTAATTAGATAATTATTTAAATAATAATTTCCTCTTACCATATATGAAACACAGGTAAAAGAGAAAGTATTGTTTTCGACCAAAATTTTCGATGTTGAAGTTTTAGTGGAAATGCACGTTTTCGGGTCCCCTGAGCCTGAAAATCATGTTTTTAGAAATTAGTCTATGTGCGTGCGTGTGGGTATGCGTGTGCGTGTGTGCGTGAGTGTGAGTATGTGTATGCGTGTGTGAGTGGGTGCGTACGTACATGGGTGCGCGCGCGCTTGTGTTTGTATGTGTCTGTGAATAGAATGTCTCTGAAACTAAACGTCGTAGGTAAACAACATTTTGTATTTAGGTTTTTATCCATCAGGATACATGAACACAACAATTTGACTAATATTGGATAACCGATAACCATTTTACTCTTGTAATGTCTTGGTTCTTCGCGATTTTCTCGATATTGGCACTAATGCTTTTTTTTAAACTTACTATATTCCTTAGTCATTAATTCCCTTTCATATAATCTTGGCTGTTACTCAGAAAATTTTCCGTACATCGAGTAACCGGAAGTACTTTTACCGCTAACTTTAAATAAAATAGCTATCAAATTAAATGAAAATGTATGCTTGAGGTCACAACTTCCTTTGCATTTAAAATCAAGAATTTGGTTAAAATCGAATAACTGGAAGTGACTTTATTTCCATTATTTTTACATATTTTTCGAATTTTTCGTTTTTTTCGATTTTTTTGAAATCACCCCTAATAATTTTTTTTAAATATATCATATATATTAGCCGCTTAATTCCGTTTTATATGAATTAACCAGTTTCTTCAATATGTTTCTGAAAATCGAGTAACCGGAAGTACTTAATGTATTAATTATGAACAACATATCTCAAAAACTAAACATCATAAAAAATGAAATTTTATATTTGTTTCCTATTTTCATCACATGAGACGATAAAAGTTTAGTCAAAATCGAATGACCGGAAGTGCCACTTTATTCTTGCAATTTCTAAGATTTTTGTAATTTTTTCGAAAACTTACTGCGATTGTTATGTCTGTGTTGCCATTTTACGCCACCTTAATGGTTTCTCTAAAAAAAAGCGTTAAAACGAGTTATCAGGAAAAATCTCTGTAGTTAATCAACGTTTTGCGTATCCAGAAACTTGGATGAGTGACCGTTACAATTATCGTTCCCAAAATAAACGCAAATAATATTTTAACCATTTTTGGACATTATTTGCATACGTATGAAAAAGTCGTGGATTGTCTCACACTAGATTTTTTTACCAATTTTTGGCAAGTATTTTCATAAACGATGTCACTGGTTCCATTGCTCTAAGCGAAAGAGCTAACGGTCATGCGCTGATCGCTAACCTCCCTCGAACAAAGTGTTGCACCAGAGGTTCTAAATAAGCAAATTTATTCTATAAAATTTGAAATGAATAAAATAGCAGTATTAGATGTTCAATTAATTCCATATGAAATTAAATATACCCATCAAATATAACCAAATAAAAGCGGAACGTTGCAATATCAATAAATTAAAAAACGGACTTAATTCTCAAAAGGCAATTAAGCTCGAGATTTAAATTCGTGCCTACCAGTTGACCGCTCAGGCTATGTGACACCGCTGAGTTTTATATATAAGTAGATCAAAGTGCCGTCAGTCGAATGAAACTTCTGTTAGCGTAGCTTATTTATTTTGCGGCACGACTAACACGACCTAATAACAAAGCGTAGCTATTCTCATACGTAGGCAACCAATTTACCACTGAAGTTACAAACAAATCGTGCATCGAGTTGTGCGTAATTCTTAAAGGGACTTACTTTGTAATTAGACCCATTGTCTATATGTATTGATCGCTTGACTGTGAAATTCGGCGACTATTCGAAATATTTCAATTTGAACTTATTAACACCACCTATTTTTATTTTTAGCGGATCAACGCAAAAACATAAATGGGTACCTCTTATAATATAAAATTAAATATACATGAGGTATGTATATAAAATAATGCAAAGTTGTAAGGACTCAAAAAACTTAATTATTTTTGGATATCCTAAACTAGATAACTGTAATAGTGCAAATTTAATTTATTCTAATCCGAGCGAGTTTAAAATATCTTCAACATTTTCACAATTTATTTATTAATTATATAATACGGAATATTTCAAAACTTTATGAGGAAATTTTAAATACGGTTTCTAGTAGTAGATGTTTATTCGCAGGTAGACCGATTTCTATAAAAATACCTTTCAAAAGTGTGTATTTTGAATACAGACTTTAGGAAGAAAAAATAACGTGTACCGCTTTTTCTGCGGAAAAAACCATTTATAATAAAATGAAGATTGTTCAATTGTATGCTTATAATTGAGAAGTTTTAATTAAAGACTATATTTCAGGATCTTGAAGCCTTTCCCAATATTAACAAAGTATTCTATGCTATAATATAAAGATATTAAACGAACAGAGAGTATAGACGTATATTTAATTAATAACGGTCAACATGTTTCAAGATTATCACAACCGAATCTTCAGGACTTGATCTACATAAAATTAAGTGATGCGTGAATTCTTTTACTGCTGAGATTTTTTTGGTCAGTGTAACATTCAAAAATGAAACTAGAAAAGAAGATAGTTCTGTGTATATTTGCAGTATACCTAAAGAAAAAGTGAACTTGACCAATTTCATGACAATGTCTTAGCAATTTGTATGCATTAAAGTTTAACTTATCTGTCCCAAAATTGATAGTTAATGCCAGTAATCGCAGCCGCAATTGAAATACTTATTTATCTGCCCTTTCGGCTTATTCATTCTTTAACACAATGACTTATCATTCGCATCTAAAACCGAAATTGTTAACCAATTGTACAACACCGGACTAAATTAAATGAAACAAGTTAAACTAATTCTTACAAATCTATAACGATTTTCCTTAGCTCATAACGAAATAGAAAGTTTTACAAAAGAAAATGTGACAATTTCTTTATTTTCTTGCGTTTTGTTGATATTTTGTAATTGATTTTGTAACGTTTGACTAGTAAGCGATGCCTTTAATTTAAATTAACTAATATTTATTCTAAGAAAAATTCAGTGATTAAAAAGGGTTAATAATATGAGTAGTTACTAGAGAATGAAACACTGAAAAATAATTAAGAAACATCCTGTACATAATATATTTAATATGAAATAGTTAGCATAAAATGAAGTATTTAATAACATATATACCTATATAATAAAGCAGCAATTAGTTAAGGACAACACAAAAATGCAATATAACATTAAATTTAGTAAAGTTTGTAACATTAAAAAAGCATTGAAATTCGCATGATGAATGTAAATAAAGATCGAAGCTGCTGACATTCCAAATTTTAAAAATTCGAAATTGAAATCCGTGACGCTATATTACTTTGATTATAGACCATATATAAACGCAACGAATTTACAAAAAACTAAGCATTCACTTAGTTCCCAAGAACGAAGTTATTTCAATGTAAAGTAAATTCAGGGTCGAATTTATTTTGACTTCGCTACAGAATATTGGTTAAGTTCAACATACCTCTTTCGGATAATAAGCTACAATTCATCAAGTTGCCATTTCCCGATAGTGTCCTGTATATGAAATCGGTATGTAATAGAATCTGAAATCCTGTTGAATCCGATACACCAAATTGAACTGTTATAGCAGACTTTGGGCAAATACACATGTTTCTTAAAACGTACACAACTAAAAAAAATCACTGATACATCAAAAGTTGATTAGTAACATGAAGGACATGGCCAGCAACTTCGGGTAGATACCAATCCTTACAAAATTAAATTAACTAAATAGTTTAGGGAACCATAGAATTAATATAGAAACCCCCTCTGAATAGAATTAGTTAATAAAGTATGTGGGTAGGTGACCTAAAATATTTCGAATTAACATTTGCATATAATAGAATTCAGTAAACAAACTTTTCCTTTGGTTTAATATTTTACTAATAACGCTTAGCAGGTTAAATGCTGAGTAAAAGCATAAAATAAATAAGCTCATGACAAATACTGGACTAGGGCGAATGCTGCGGTCTAACAAGTGACTGTTAACGTCCTCTGATACATAAAAATAAATCACCGTAAAATCTCATAAGAATATAAACTGAATAATACGAGATGATCATAAAATGCCCGTAATTTCCAGAATTATATTGTATAAGGACCTTACCAAGCTCTAAAATCGACTCTTTAAAAGAGAAAACTTTATAAAAACCTACGTGGTGGACGATCGAGAAACGAATGGGAAAATTCTGAATAGAATGAGGTTAAAACGAAAACTACGGAAACGCACCCTAAAGAGGAGAGAACAATTGATCGCGCATCCAATAAGAAGACAATTCAATAAAGGGAATAATAGAAGAAACGGTGCAGTATGTGAATAAAATAACGAATGGCGTTGGAAGATCATGTTTGATAAAACGAGATGACCAGAAGACTGCATCAGAAGATGCAATTTGCTTTTGAAGACTGACTATATTCCTTTTGTGACAGTTTGATTTCTAATTAAGTCAAAATTGATTTTTCACCATAGCGGACCAAAAAGTTAATAAATAACTTTACATTTCTCTTTTCTTTACTTCTTAAGAGCTGGATTTGGTGGTGTAGTAGTTAGCATATTTTGCTGTAAGCTTAAAAGACATGAGTTCAAGCATGACCAATTTCAGTAAACTTTTTTCACAAACATTCTGTTCGGTTAAGGAAATAAAATCGTAAGTCACATGTCAATGTGGTGTTCGGTACGTTTAAAATCCCTACTCGAAGTTGGAACAACCAGTTTAGCTAAATTCTAATAAGTATGGCGACATCACCATAGCAGTTGAAGTCAGGACGAAAGAGAATTCAGTATATCAACATTTTGGATAACAAATGAACAAGGGCGGTTAATATAGTTTTGTTTTTCCATATATGGTCAAGTATTCAAAGAAGCAATAAAACTTCACGTGGTTTGGCTAATGCGAACTACAATTCAATATGATAGTTTTCTTCCAAATGGTAATTGTGCTATACTAGTCGTTGGCTATAACACACACTCCAAAACTTATTGTAAGCTGTGATCGCGGATAACTTGTCCATTTTTGTAAATAATTTCTTTGTTAAATGTTATAATATTCGGGGCGAGCCATAAGTCTTCATACATAGAGTAATGACGACCAGAATTTCTAACATACAAGTTCAGACGTTTCATCCAGTACTGATAAACCGCCTCCACTGCAGTGGTGAAATATCCTGAGTCTTCATGGTATACATGGTGACCTTAATGTGGCCACATAGGTAAAAGTTAGGGTTCACCCAATAAGCCGACGCTAACAATTCTTATGGCACGGGCACTGAATGTTTAGTTTTTAGAGCATACACTGCATGGTGGAGCTCCATTGTGTTGGAAATATGTAGGAAGGTGTCCTCCTTATAAGTACCAGCGGTAGAATTGTTTCCTTTAACATGTTTACGTGATTGCTAGCATTAACATTTCCATATATGAATATTGAAACAATAGCTTCATCCACCCAAATACCGCATAAAGTCATGATTTTATTCCGTGTCTTGCGCTTTTTACAGGGAAATCCAATGGCAATTTGTACATTCAAAAACATACATTATGCAGTCAGTCATAATTAATTACTTGTATTTTAACCTATTTACAACCTGCGATGTAAATCGTCCCCGCTGAGTGTAAACTGGTTTAGCTTACATCTAGTTCAACAAAGGTACGATATGCATTTTACTAACGATTATTACAAAACACAGATCGCACAATGGTTGGCAACGAATCGTTCGTCATTGTGCATGTGTAACCATTGCGTGGCCACCTTCCTAGATTCCATTGGGAGCTTAGCTACAGTATCATTAGTTATTTGGTGCTAGTGTCCTGTGGAATTTCACTAAAAACTTACAACGATACCGTGGGCTATCTGTAAAGAAAAGAAACATTATTTTAATACTTACGTATGTACATTTATGGTTCGCTCCATAGCTGTAATTATTTCAATAATATGTTAAGCTTTTTCAGAAACTGTTGAAGTAATCCATTCGTCTTTCTAGGACACCCTGTATGTGTAACTTTTCAATTAATTATTGAATATTTTGTCATCTATCCTAGGTTATTTTTACTTTCGCTTACCTAGTGAAATATAGTATGGAGAAAGCCATGTTTTCGGTCAAAATTTTCGATGTCCAGATTTTAGCGGAAATACATGTTTTCGGTCCCCTGAGTCCGAAAAACATGTTTGTGTTTAGTGTAGCTAGAGAATTAAACGTCGTAAAAAAGTGTGTGAAAATCGGATGACCGGAAGTGCTACTTTATTCTTGCGATTTTTAGGTTTTTTGCGATTTTCTCAAAAACAGTTTTAACAATTTTTTTAAAACTTACTACTTTTCTTATGCCATTAATGGTTTTATACTCGAACTAATCGGTTTCTCTGAGAAAATTCGTTGAAGCGAGTTATTAAGGAAAATATCTAGAATTAAGCAGTGTTTCGCGTGGCAAGTTAATTGGATGGGCGACCGTTATAATTATTGTTCTCAAAATAAACGTACATAATAATTGAATAATTTGTGGACATTATGTGCATATCTATATAGATTTTTAATTTTGAATTAATCTTTTTAGATTTTTTAATGTGTTATTTAAAATAAATGTTACAAATGTTTTAAATTTAATTAAGTATTAACAAGTGTAGAATATTAAATTAAGTACTCGTCTTCATCCAAATAAAAGAATATTAAAATATTTTGACAATTGCATCGCTTTAATAACTTTTAAGAAAAAGTAATACCATCGTCAGAAAACAACTGAGAGTAACAATTTGAAGAAATTAAAAATTTTTTAAAATTATCAAAAATTAGCATACCAAACTATAAAACTAATCCATTAAACAAATAGATAATTAGTATATAATAAAACTTGTAAATTAGTAATAACTATAAATTTACGAGTTTTATTATGTTCTTATTATCTATTTGTTTAATGGATTAGTTTTATAGTTCGGTAAGATAATTTTTGATTATTTAAAAAATTTTTTAACTTCTTTAAATTGTTACTTTTGGTTGATTTCTGATGATGGTATTACTTTTTCTTAAAAGTTAATAAACCGAAACAATTGTCAAAATATTTTAATATTCTTTTATTTGGGTGAAAACGAGTACTTAACTTAATATTCTATATGGGTACGCTCAATTTTACGTTATACTAATTAACAAGTGTTTTATTCTTTCCAAGATTTTCTTGACCAAACATTGCAGTGGTCATCTAATATATAACATTTTTGATGCTGATGATTCAATTATTTACTAATTTAATTTCAATGTTCAACTATTACACTACACCAACCTTTCTTGTACAACTTTTACAGTCCAAATTTCGTTGAATCTTGGTTGAAGCTTGAAACCAATTATTGAGGCCGAACTACCTACATTTAAATGTAATATTTTTTTGTAAATTTAAAGACAGCTTTGTGCATCAGTTTCCTTTAAACAATTAAATAGGTAACGCACGTTCTAAGATTTATTAACATCCTCGTAGAAATTAATTTAAGTATAGTAAAATTCAGAGTAGTCTGTGATTTTGTGTCCAATAATTTTGTGTGTTATTCACCAGTATTTGAATTGTTTGTTTACATACACCTATTGAAAAGGTTCTTCGCTAGGAAATTATACCTAGTTCTAAAAGGAAACTAATTTACAAGGTGAACTTTCTTGCTTTTCGCCTTCGAAACGAGTTGGCACAGTTTGTTGGTCTTTCTGAACATCTAGGTTAGATGTTTTGTTATTATAAGCTAGAACTGTTGGCGAATAAACTTTTTAAACTTGATATTAGAATTCTAGCCATATAAAGCGAATTATGTTTGTAGAGTAAGCTGATCAGTACCTTAGATTAATTTGAACTTACTACATAGCTAATCAACTATTTATATGATACTATTTAGGATTAATATTTATACTGCTGAACTTTCTATAAATAAATCTGCGCCAAACTGGCGTTATACTATATTAGTTTATGGTTATTTCAATTCTTTTATTTTCACTCTAGTAATAAGAATTTTAAAGCTTTAACAGAAAGTGTTAGCGTTTAAACATATTAAATTTTAAGATCAGTAAATGTAAGGTCTGTTCCTAAAAACCTGTTTAAACAAACAAACGGTTCGTATATGCAGATTTTCCACTGGCGCTCTTAATAAAACAACCCTTTCTGAAGCATAGGTACCGACATATTGTTAGCATTTTGAAATCATTTGATTAAGATTTTACATAACGAAACTCTCTGATTTTACAGTCAGTAGCGTTCTTGGATTGATCTTACTTTTAATCTTTTCAAGCAACTTCTTAGGTATAATCGCCTTAATCTTCAATTAGTTCCCGGCAATCCGCAAATTTTTGCTTAACTCTTTTATGAGAGCCGATTTAATGATTTAAAGCTACTTGGAGTATTATCTTTACTATTGATTTTTGTTACCACCGGTAATCTCGATCCGTCTGACATGAATTTGCCCAATCCCGCAAGCCTTTTACAATCATGTAGTAAAGTACTAACGATGCATGACGGCGAAGCAATTTTCAGGTGTTTATATTATCAGTACAAAACTTTTAGATCAATACCTCGTATTTCAATCATACAGAGCTATCACTGAATGATAGACATGTAGATTGCGAATTTATACCCACGCTAATGTTAAAAACGTTGGCGTGTTATATTCGATTATGTTTCAAATTATGTAGATTTGTATCTATAATTCTATAATTTATTATATAAATAATCATTTTTATTTTATTCACTAGAATTTTTGCAAACGGATCGTTCGTTTAATTAAGAGTTGGATCTATTTATATCAGCCATGGCTAAAAACAGACAAATATTTTATTCATGTTATTTTTATAATGAATATCATCTTACACCTTAAATGTGTAATATTTAAGGAAGTTTAACATTTTCTACAATTTATTGACTTAAGGATTTCCAACCTTCACGTGTTGTTGGCAATTAGCGTAAAAATTACCGTTACAGCGATAACATTTGTGATTAACACTTAATTTATTATTTGACATTATGTATTTATCATATATCTAACATGCATTTGTTGAAAGTTGAGGAAATGCTATTATTGTACATTGTACATTATCGTACTATCGTGGTACTAAATTTAGCCGAGCTTTCGTTAACCTAACCTTAAGGTATAAAGTTACCAATAATTATTCCGCTAATTTGTTGCTATTCTTTTAGTTGAGTTATAATGGTTTCTAGAATAATTTAAATATGGAAACAATTTTAGACTGTAAATTTAAGATAAGTTATATTACAAGCTTAAACATTTAAATTGAACAATTAAATGTTTCATGCCTAATGTAGCACTTTCGTCATGAAATTTTTCGACCTTGAACTTTTAATGGATTTTCTCGCCCTTCCCCAATAACAAAAATGTATACATATTCTCAAATGATATTTGTTAATTTAAACTCCTGTCAACATCGATCACCAAACCGGTTGATATAAATATTTCGATAGTCTGCATTAAAACCAAAAATATTTTTTGGATAAAAAGATACTATTATTAAAAAATTTAGCTTTACATAAAAATTCAAACTTTAAACTTGCCACTTTTGAAATATTTTTGAGATATTATTACTTTATATTACCTATATGACATATATAGTATAGAGAAAGTCATGTTTTCGGTCAAAATTTTCGATGTCCAGTTTTTAGCGGAAATACACGTTTTCAGGTCCCCTGAGTCCGAAAAACATG
>JAHWXV010907352.1:0-12072 GCA_024586415.1 Phrixothrix hirtus
GTTATTTCCCTTCTTTTAAGGGGAATCCCTTAGTAAATTAAATAATAATATTAGGTACGATATTTACATAAGTGTCCGAGTTTCACATTGACATTGATTACGCTGTTATTTTATAATTATAAGCGGATTTCCTTAGTTAATCAAAATACGTTTTATTTTTTTATTGAATGTCATTTAGTAGTGCTTAAACTATAAATATGTAGTTGATTTATAAACAAACATTTTTTAGGATTTTCTTTAAGAAACTGTCCGAGTTTCATTTTGAGCCACTGTATATGCATTTAGAATACTTTACATCCTATGCTATTCACTAAATAAAATTTGTTTAATATATTCTTACGTAATGACAACACACATTTACTGCAGATGTTGCACGTAATATTTATTTATTTTAATTCTGAAAAGTAATGATGAATAATGTTGTCAGCAAGTAACTGTCGACGTTACCATTAAACATTCTATTCACACTTTATAAAAGCGATTTTAAAGTAATTCTCCGATAATGAAACTTTGACAAAGCAGCAAATTTCAATTGTTTTGCTTATGCGCATTATGTAGTAATTCCTAATTTTGTAAATTTTATTAAACCAAAGAAAATTGACCAGAATTATTTGGCAATGTGCACGATATAACGAGAAAATCATAGCTTTAATTTTTTTTCACCTTCTTACTCAAAATTTGGTATCCAAACCAAAAATTACAAAAGGGGCGTTGATTCTGCAAAATTTAAATTTTAAATTATAAAAGTTTCATCTTATAGAACAGGTCTCCTTTGAGCTGCGATCATATTCAAAGTACTCGGTTTTAAAAACTATTCGTATTAAGGTCGATGTACTGTCAAGTTAATATTAATGTATAGAAAGTATTCTGATGAATTGATCTTGTGATTATTCATTTGTTCAGTTCAATGAAACAAGTTCTTGTAACGTCAGCTATGAATACATTTTGAATTCTACAATTTACAATTAAATGACTACTTTTACTAATATAGTCAAATATCTAGACCCCAACAAAGTATACAACGAACTGCAATCTGAGATCAAAATCTATGAGAAAATATGTTTAAATGTTTGGAAAACTTCATGAATAGCTGCATGAATTTAGCTGTTTTAGCTACTGCTCTCTATTGTAAAATCCCTTAACTTTTGCTTTATAGCTAATGAATCACCATGTATTTCACCATTGCAATAGTAAACCCCAATTTCTAACATCTTGATATACAGGGATGTTTTAAAATAGCTTCATATAAAAAAGAGAACTATTAGGTCCTAAATACATACGTTCGCTATTCTTAAGTTTTATAAAGCGCTTTTTTAAAAAAATATGTTTATATATTAACATTTTTAGTAAATACTTAGCAAAAACAAATAGTTTTACTAATGGTACAATTAAAGGAATTAAAGGAACTACACAACTAGTAGTTTAAACTACAAGTTTAATAACAATAAAGTTTTTAACTATTAGATCCTTCATTTCATTTACAAAAAACTAGCGGTTTTAGTTATTTACGTGTTTGGTGGCGTCTATTATACGAAGGCCGTTCAATATCATAAGTTCCCTAATTTTTTATACAAAAATAAAAGCAAATCTAATTAATAGAAATTGTATTCCAAAACTACAGAATTTAACAATTTTTCAACATAATTTCCAAGAGTTTGGGTACATCTACCTCAGAGGTAAATCAGTTTGTTTATACCCACTTAAAGTGCTCTGAACTTGGGCCCTTTTCGATTGATACCAGTTAAATTCCTTAAATTCTTGGTCTAACAGGCTTATGCGGTTTCAAGAGTGTTCTAATTCCGTTGCGTCATAGTTGCACATGTGCGAAGCCTTACACTACACTATGTGTATTACGGCTCGAAGAGTAGTTTTTAGTAGCCAGCCAGACAACTTCACTAGTGTATGGAAATGTCTCTGCTAACAAAAATTTGGTACGGCGCGGCCATTAAATTTTTAACAAAAACACACACTCCTAATCAAATTAAACAATGTTGAGATGATTTATGATTCATTTTTTTCATATTTCACTGTAAAAAGTGGGCAACATGTTTCTGTTTGGGGCAAGAATCCCTTGAAACGAATGAACGCTCCGGTCGAACAATTTAAGTGAAAACGTCTCAAAAAATTTCAATTATTGAAGAAATGCTATTAAAAGATCGCCGTTTGAAAGTGAAGGAATTAGCAGTCGGTGTCTAACATTTCTGAAGCAAGTATGCGCCGAATTCTCCATTACTATTTGGGTATGAATAAGGTTAGTGCAAAACCGATGTTGGAGTCCATTCTCACAGGAGATAAAACAATCGCTATATTTTATGATCCTCTATCCGAAAGAGAATTGATGAAATGGCAGCACCCGATAAAACTCGTCTCAGAAAGGCAAAGTCGTTCAATCAACAAAAAAGGCGATGGCCACAATATTCTGGGATTATGAGGCTATTTTACTCATTGTCTTTAAAAGGCGCAATACAATTGTCAACAATACATTTTATGCGTCTTTGTTGTATAAATTAATGAACAATATTCGTGCAAAACGTAGAAGAAAATTGATAATATTGTACGACAATGCGCCCGTCCAAACTGCCGCCATTTCACAAGTTGCCATCCGCAAATGCGGCTTTCAAGAATTGGAACATCCACCGTATAGTCCGAACATGGCCTCTAGTGATTATTATTTATTTTCTAATTTGAAAAAGACCTTAGAGGTAGAAGACGTCGTTTTCAGGACGATAAGTGAGGTGCAATCAGCTGTAATAGAACATTTTGAGTGAAAACCTTAGATTATTTTTACAAGGTAAGAACTATTAATTGATCGTTGGAATAAATGCATTGCAGTTCGGGGAAATTATATTGAAAAATAAAAATTGTTATATTTTATCAAGTTTATTTTATCTAAATCAGGCTAATTTATAGCGCCTGCCTCGTGGCTTTTTTCTAAATAGAATGTTGCACTAAATATTGGAATCGATTGTCGAATCATGCACGAAGTATTCAAAAAGGGGAATTCATCTATTGTGCCTAAACACTGATGCCAACAGTATTTGCGCGAAAAGCGTGTTTCTATTAGTGAAATGTTGGCGAACCATTGTTTCCATTAATGGATTTACGGTTTTGTTCAGGAATGTACTGTGAAAGTCAAGCCGCTTCGCCTGTAACAATTCCATCCAAAACGCCTGTACTTCGTTCTTGTATCGTTCAAGATAGATCAGGCACGTTTGGTATTACATCAGCCAATTTCCGAACTCTATAACGACAACATGTTTCCAACAAAAGTGATGTTCATATTGAATACACCAGAGTCGTATGCGACAAAACATACGAGGGGCGGTCAATAAATTCGCGGAATGGAAGGGTTAGCGGGAGAGGGGATTACTGTCGCGTGCAGGATCTATGCAGAGACGTCTGATATTGGTTATTATTGATCAAGCAACTAAAGGCGGATAAAAATATCGACAATGGAAAAAACCAAATTTCGTGCGGTTATATAATTCCAAACAAAACAAGGAAAACCACCTCAAACCATTGTGAGTGAGATGTCGGTTTACGGGAACTCCTGGTAAACCATGATTTATAAATGGCATAACCTTTTTAAACTTTTTTAAAGAAATGGTTGCAGTACCATTTTAAATATTCTACATTCCCATCTTGGCATATCAAAAGTTAGTGCAACATGTATACCCAGAATGCTCACACCACTGCAAAAACACGATCGTGTTGATTGTGCACGCGAGTTTTTAAACCTCCGCCTAGGCAACAAAGATGAAACTTTGAGCCGAATTATTACGTGAAATGAAACTTAGGTTCATCATTTTGAGCCTGAATATAAGCAGAAATCTATTCAGTGGCTTAAAAAGGGCACACAGCCCCCAAAAATTTCGAAGTGTCACAATCGGCCGGAAAAATAATGGCAAGTATTTATAGGGAAACGCAAGATATCTTGCTCATTGAATACAAAGATAAAGGTATTTTAATAACGAGGGACTATTATGCTGATTTGGTTAAGCAGCTAAGAGATGCTATAAAGGTGAAAAGACGGGGAAAATTAATAAAAGTTGTGATGCTTTTGCACAACAACGTAATAGTGCATCGGAGTCATGTTATGATGGCCGCACTTCAACATTGTGGCTTTCAAATGTTAAACCACTCGCCCTATAGCCAAGATTTAGCACCCTCAGATTACTGTTTATTTTCCAACCCCAAAAAAGAGCTTTGAGGGAAGAAATTTAGGAGCGACAATGAGGTCAAACCTGCAATTTCGGTTTATTTTGATGGGAAAGATAAAACATTTTTTATAACGGTATAAATAAGTTGATCGAAAGATCTGAAAAATGTATTAGTCTCAAGGAAAAATATATTGAAAAGCAAAACTAACACAATGTACTTTTTCACCCTTTTATTGACCTCCCGTCGTACTATGCAGTTTATCATAGGTAATTTAAAACAGGAAAGATACTGAACGAACCTAGTTGTACGACAAATATTTAACTTCTCGTTGGGACCATTAGAGTCAAATTTCCAAAAGTAGGAGCCCCAAAGAGTTAATTATTTTTAATCCCTTTTGGCATAGACATTTGATTTAAATATTTACTACATTTATATATTTAACCTGTTTAAAAAAATCTAATTATGTACACGGTGTAAAGCAGAGTTCTTGTCCTTAAAAAAAGGTGATAGAAGGCAGCAATATAAACAAAGTCTTATATAACCACGGACCAAAACTCAGCAGTTTTCCCAGGAGAAATTCATAAAGTTCCAAACTTATTCATGAATCAACTCAAGAAATATTGGACATTTTACTTTTAAATTTTGTCCAAAAATTTATCTTATCCATCGGTTTAGTCATAAATAAATTGCGTGAAACGCACAAATTATATTCAAATAAAATCCCGCAATAGATATAACTTCCGTCAAATACGGTCATAGTAAATCGGGTCCCATTCATGCTTGAAATTGAGAATAATTAATAAAGTTGTAATTAATTATTTTTTCAAGGCATATATAATAAAGGATGAAAATTATTTTATTTAGTGTTTTGTTGATAATACAATTGTTTTTTTTAAATAAATCGAGTAGTCTATTTCAATTTTTGGCACGGATAGTTTTCACCCTTCAAACAAGTTGAAAATGTTAAACAAAATTAAGTTTTCATTGAAAACGAAAGTAGTTATTTTAGCGTTTGTTCTATTCACCCGGTCTACTGCTCTATTAGAAACTGCCAAAACGGTTGCATACAGGTTCAACTTTGAGGGTGGTTTTTACCTCATAAAACCGTTTGAGTATATAAAAAATACGGGTCTCTTATATTTTAGTTGTTTACTACATATCCAAATTTCATCAAAATTGGAGTGAGACACTTGGGATACCTTCCTTATTAGTACATAGATGTTAGTCGAGCTGGGATAAATAAACGGAAATGTGTTATTTGTTTATTCATCCAATTGTTTTAATAGGATTGGTCATCTCATGGTTTATGCGCTTGTAGAGATGTTTGAAAATCTAACGATCCATTTTGTTGACAATCATACGCAGCGCGCGATTATGCACTAGTGACGCAAAATAATTTTTTCCAGTTGCAAAAATAATTTTCTTTGATAAAGTTGTACTGTTTTAAACAATTCAAAATATTAGTAAATAAATCAAATTAATAAATTATGCAACGAACCTAAAAATCAGAAGCGAAGTCAAAACGAGCGTCTCGGATATCCGTTTGCCCATATGCGGTATAGTGGACCTGGTCTGGAACGCATTTTTATTTATTACGCCAAAATGGCGAAAGTAAATCTTAATAGTTCTATAAGAGTTTAACTTGGTTAATATGTTTGTACAGACTGTTCCTCATTAAAATAAAAAACCAGTAAGTCATCTATTTTAATGGTTGTGGGGATTATTCTCTCTTTATTATTTTATTTGATTTAAATTAATTGAGTCAAGAACAATTTATTTTATAAGCGTTTAAATCTAAATAAAACAAAATACCACCATAAAAAAAGTAAGTAAAGTTATGAAAAATATTTTTTTTCTATCGTTGATGTTAAAATGTGCTTTGTTTAACCCTAAATAGTAAATTAAGTATATAAAGTAACAGTATAACAAAAAGCGCAGCTGAGGTACTTTATTTCTTATTTAAATTAAATACATTATTAATTAAAGTGCTACTTGATTTACTACTTTGAGTTAAACAATGCCCGCATTAACATTTGCTTAACAAAGTATTATAAACTCGTGAAAAATAATTCAGTTCCGTGAATAATATTTTCCGTGCAACACTAAAATTCTTTGTGGTCTTATATAAAAATAACTTTGGTAAAATCTTTTTAAAATTGTTTTGAAATTATTTTTCGTAATAGTATATGCAACTATATTTTCATTGTTTTATTTTATTTTCACAATGTGAGTAAAATGTCAAATATAACCAATAAAAAATCTAACCACAAGGTTGAATAATGTAATTATTCGGCACCTGCAATTTGTGGAGGTAAACTCGGCGTGCGACGCATAAATTGTGCGACTTGTAATCGTGTTTTTCATGATGAATTGATGAATTGAATAAAGACAAGAATGTAAAATTAAAAAATCATACTTCACCGGAGCATGCAACACAACATGTCAACTTAATGAGATGCACCTGATATTAGAAAAACTGATTAAGTTAAATAGGGAAGTGAATATCACCACAAAGCGGAAAGTCAAAATGATAATAACCAATATCAAAACAAACAATAAAAATAATCAAGTTAGTGAAAACATTAAACGGAAAAAATCAGCAATTGTCAAAAATCAAGTAGTACAAGTTTAAATCCAGCATCCAAAAAAACTGCGTTATTTGAATCTAGTAACGAAATGTAAGGATATAATTAAGTTTCTATCTAAACAATTTCCAGAAGTTCAGTGTGGCCTAATAGTGTTCTAGTCGATCTAAACGAGAACAAACTCAATAAACCAAATAAAATAAACGTCATCACAACGGTGATAAGACAAATATTGACATGTGTTCCTTGAATTGTCAGGCGCTAACTAAATTTAATATTTTATTTATTAAATACTTATCTAATTACAGACCGGCATTGTCTTACTGAAACAATAAAGATACGGTAAACTACATTCAAAACTATTAACTAATTTCTTATTATTGTCAAAAGCAGTTTCGTTACGGAGAAGTGGCTAATGTGGTGTAAAAAATCAGCAATCACCCACAGCTGATATAAAAAAATTTCTAGATACTGTGTTTAAACCAAGATTAAATATTATCCTAATAGAATATTTCAATTTGGATCGTTATCGCGACTCTTGTAACTTTAAAGCCTCGCATAGTATACTTTTAAGTTATAATTTAAAGTCACGTAAGTTCACCTACTCGTAACCAATACGAGGGGTGCTGCAATTGTTTCGGGAATAGGTATGAAAACAATGAAAATACAGTAATAATGCTTCTATTGTTTTTCAAAATATTCTCCCTTAAAATCAATACACTTTTTGCATGCGTTCGAATCAGTTGTTTAAGCACTTTTTCCATTTCGAAGATGGTATAGCAGAAATGTGAGTTTTGAATGTTTCCACAGCATCTTCCGGGTGTTGAAAAACGGGTTCAGCGCATTTTATTTTTGACAACCGGGAATAAAAAGAAATCATTTGGACTTGAATCCGGACTGTATGGACAATGAGTCATTAATTAATTCTACCCTTTGCCGCTTCAAATAATCGACAGTTTTTGATGCCATGTGTGACGATGCATTGTCATGGTGCAAGATGATTCTTTGAAACATTTCGTGAACGGACAACTTTTAATTGATTCAATTGATCTTGAAATATCCAAATGCGCGACCGTTGCTTTGTTTCTGACTAATATGAATAAATCCAAGTTGCGTCACATGTAGCGATGTTATAAACCAAATTTGAAGCATCACGGTTAAATTTTTTCAGCATTTCCTTGTTCCAATGAACACGAGCCACGAGCCAAAAAGTATAGAACCACCGCAACAGGGAGGATGTCCGATTGCAATCTGTTGCGATTTCAATAGGGTATCCACTGCATAAAACATGAAAATTTATTTGATAAACTTTCAAATATAGGAATCAGGTCATCCAGCGGGTCATCTAGGAGGGGCACTATTTATATTGTGGGCCTAATAATAAAGAAATACTAATTAATCATTGAAAATTGATTTATTATTTGTTCAAAATATTCTCCCATATGATCTATATACTTCTGCATTCTTTCGAACCAATTGCCAAAGCATTTTTACCATTCTATTTGAGACATCCCTAAAAGATGGTTTTTGAACGCATCGGCGGCTTCTTCTCCCGACGAAAACCGATGTCCACGCAATTTATTATTACATTCGGGAACAAAAAGAAGTCATTGGATTCCAAATCAGAAATGTACGGCTGATGACCCATTAATTTCATTTTTTAAGTGTTCAAATAATCGGTTGTTAGACGAGATATGTGAGAGCTCGCATTGTTGTGATGCAAAATGATCCTACGGGGCTTGTTTATTTTCCTTATATCCTTGAAGACTTCCGGCACACAAATGGTGATGTACCATTCAGAAGTGACTGTTTTATGTTCCTGCAAAGGCGCTATTGCCACATGACCAGTTTTCCGAAAACAGGCGACCATTCGTTTCTAAGTACTTCCAGCGCAAACAACTTTTGTTGGTTTGGTTCGTCTTGAAACGCCCAAATAGTCGACTGCTATTTACTTCCTGGTTCACACGCATAATCCATGATTCGTTCCTTGTTACAATATTATGTCTTTTGAAGCACCGCCATTGTATTTCGTAAGCATTTGCTTGCAGCAATCGACACGGGCACTTTTCAGATGTTTTCAAATTATCAATGAGAACAAACCTTTTTCATGGCTAAATGTTCATGCAATATTTTATATATGCTGGCCGAACTAATGTATAAAAGGTTGCCTCAATCTCACAATGTTACATGACGATCTTGCATTATCAGTTTTTCAATGTTTTCTAGACCGACCTTCATGACTTTCGTCGGTGAGCGAACCGCATCCACGATTAAACTCGTTATACCAGCGTTTCACAGTGGCAAAGGATGGGGTTGTTGCATCTCCAAAAGTGAAAGTAAGCTGGTCTATGCACTCTTGTCTAGATAATTCACGTTGAAAGTTGTAATAAGTCATCGCACGAAAATTTTCACGAGTTAATTGCATTTTTACGATGAGGCACAATTTTAAAGTCACTATAATCACCAGTAATCACACTCAAATGTCAAAATGTTTTAAATAAGGTTATGTTCACAAATATGAAACTTTCCATTACAAATGTTAGATGGAGTCTTAAACACGCAGTGTTGCCAAGGCTCACAATATAAATAGTGTCCCTTGTATTTCTTAAAAATTGGAAGGTAAAATGTTTGCATTAAAAATCATGATCGTTTTAGTATTAATTAAGCATACCACAATGCACTATATTGGACCCTACATTATTTTCTTTATATACTAATGACCTAGAAGGATCATTACCATCACATCAAAGTAACATCTGCGTACAAGACAGGTGTAACATATTATTCTATGCCTGTCTTTTACTCAGATGACACTTCGATCGTTGTGTCGAATGCTAAATCAGATTTGGAATTTGTCAGAAATAACGTATTTGACGAACTAAAGAATTGGTTTGTTGCTAATTCCTTACGCCTTAATGCTAGTAAAACTAATATTAGATTTCACACAAAACAAAACAGAACAAATATAGATATTCACACAAAACAAAACGCAACAAATATAGATATTTATATTAAAAGTAAAGTTAATGAAGACCAGATTACACATGTAGATAAAGTTAAGTTTTTAGGCGTTACTATTGATGCTACGTTTGATTGGAGATATCACTGTGAGATCTTAATAAATAAATTCACTTTGTTTCTTAGTAAGAAACACGCGTTTAATTTTAGCTGACAAACAGCTTTTAGGTTTCTATATGAACGGATAGAATCGAGACTTCGGTATGAAATTTTGCTGTGGGGCACGCTTCACCCAGTATAATTAATATATTTATTTACGAAAAAGAGCAGGCAATCTTGCAAACCGTGGTTTTCTAAATTTGAAATTATGACTTCCTAGTTTGCTTATCCTTGAATTGGCAGTCTATTCATAGAACTAAATCGACAATAATGAAAAAATGTGATATTAACCGATTTTATATAAGAAAATGGACGACTTCATATTCCTTTTAATTCTCTAAACTTGAGTAAGAACTTTCCAAAGGTTGGCTGTAAAAATTGTAATTTTCCCACAGAATGCAAACAAATTAAATTACTAAATTTGTTCAAATTTAGAATTCTAGAAGAGTTGCCGAATTTTTTAAATAACCTTAATTAAGTTTTCTCCGCGTGTTAAATTTTGCATTATTTTAATGTTTTACCACTCATTATCAGATATGAGTTTTAATTCTTATATCATATCATATATACAGGATGTCCCAAAAATAAGTGACACCGCGCACTGTGGATACTATATCACGTGTACGATTTTTAAATTTTGAAAATTTAGATGATATAATTTGCTCTAAATAAAATTGTCTACTAATTAAAAGGAATTATGAATGAAACGATAGCAAACGTACTACTGTAATTTTCTAGGCGTATTAAAAAACATGCAATATTTGCTTAGGCGTGTTTGCAGTAATGTGACCTATAAAAGTTCTTTGAACTTGTTTACTTTCTATGAAATAATAAACAATTTTAAGTCGGTTGTTACACTTCAAAATTTAATTTATAACATATTGATTACTTGCTCCCAAAATTATTTGTTAAAAACAAGATTCTAAATTGTTTTATATTAAATGTCAGACATAATATTAATACAATTAGCTTTGTTTTAAAATTTGTAAGATGTTCAATCAAGATGTTTTAAATCAAAATAACCGATTCCTTTTACGGCGACCAGTAACAATATTGTTGCCTAAAAATTACTTTTAAAAAGAAGAACTGGAAAACACATTGCTTATTTATTTTGTTTTGTAATAATTAATTTTAAATTTTTCGCTTACCTGTTACAGTGGTGTAGCGGAGATTGATAAATACTGTCAAGTAAAATGACAAAAATTTTTAACGTAGTTTTCTGGAATAAATATTTTTAGAAACAAACATAAGTTCCTAATTCAAGATATACCGATAAGTAATACACACCGAAGACAGAGATATTCCTATTCGATAAGGTGCATGCGCCAGGGTTGATACTACAATTGTTAATATTTCAAAAACTTCCAGTTTTTGAAAAAAATTCATAAGCATACAGCTCATACAGTTTGCAGGGTGTTACTTATTTTTGAAACACCCTGTATACAAAGCTCCGCTTTTTATAACATGCAATTCTATTTTATTATTTGAACTATCATATTTATTAATACGTACTTTGCATTAGTTGTACTTGTAATGTAATAAATTAATTAATATTCTATTTATATGTCTACGTTACTCTTCGGCTATCGCCTAATATTTACATAGCAATAACTTCTAAACTACCCAGCCAAAGTATGCGATGCACACACTCGATGTTTAAAATATTAAATGTATTTCTTTAGTATATAGTTAGTTCTTTTGAGTAATCTTTAAACGTGGCGAAAATACCCTTAACTAAAAACAATAGTATATTATATACCAAGGAACTAAAGTGACCGTTTAATTCCGAGAAAGGTTTATTTCTCAATGGATTAAAAGGCACGGCTATGTACATTATTTTTGCACTTTCGAATAATTTGAAATCAAAAAGGTGGCAGAAAATAAAATAGCATGATCATTCGAGTTCTCAATGTATGCTTCATGGCAATTGCTGTTTAAATTATTTAGATTCTCTATAGAAATGCTTTCAGCAATAATTTGAATTTGTTAATTTTTGCTGTTGCTATGAATTTACTTTATTTATAGGGGATTAAATTTTACTTTATCTGCCTTGAGATTAACAGAGTTATTGTCAGTTAAATACTGAAAGCAACCACATGGAATCGCAGACTGTTCCATACAACTTAGTGAAAGCAATATATGTTGTGTGTGTGTGTATATATATATATATATATATATATATATATATATATATATATATATATATATA
>JAHWXV010907377.1:0-11915 GCA_024586415.1 Phrixothrix hirtus
AAGTTGTGAAGTAGTAATAAATTCATATTTGTGTTATTTGTTTTTTAAATTCCCAATCAGTCCTTTCTTTTGATACATGTCTTGTATAGCTTTAAAATTTAAAATTTAGTTAAAATCAATATTAAAAGGAAAATGTCAAACAATCTTACTTGTTCACATAAAAATATAATAATATATACAATGTATAGAAAAGTTAATTTTGAAATGTCTCATTTAAGATGTTATGCAAAAATGGTATCAATATGTATTACGATTGAATTTTATTTAATTTTTTTTGTTAATGGTAATATAATTTTCACCCTCCTAGAAACTATATTTGATAAGGATAACAAATTCAGATATTTATCAGACGAATTAATAAAACATGGAATTTATTTCCTTAAAGCCTCTGTATACTTGTACTGAATTATTTAATGTAGAACTATGTATAGTAAGAATGAGAAGTCCACGCACACCCCAAGGTTCAAATTGGTTTACATAGATTCGTCTGCACTGAAAGTTACTCATTTATTAACACATTCCCCTGTTTGAAATATGCTGAGTTACTAAAATACGTTATTGTACTACAATCATTATTAATAGTGAAATCATACATGCCACTTCAAATAAAGCTGTTATGAGAAGGATGCGACTTCTAATGCCTTTGTATGGTTGTTGTCATTCAAATGAATCTCATTTTCAATTGAGCATGCACTTCTCGTTTTTGACTGTACATTCCTATATAGAAAAAATAAAAATAACTTTTACACGGTTTGATCAAATTTCTATTTACTAAAAGGAAGGAATTGAAGAATTTTAATTGTTTAAAAGAAATTAGTATATTTACAAAATCAATTACAAATTATGTAGTTATATAAATTCATGTCAAACTCTATAAAATCACTATATACTATTATATTAAATATTTAAAAGATACACAGTCAGTCTATAATTTATTGATTATGATGGCTTTAGGAGCCAATTAATTCTAATTACAATACCTACTAAGCCTGTAATAATTGGTACTATAATAATGTAAATAAATTACAATGTACATATTTAGTAAATCTTAAAGCAATCAATGATACATATGCAGTTTTTAAATTAAATCTATTGTATGAATATGTTTATTGTAGACATAGCAAAATTATTAATTTATTAATAAATAAAGTACAATGATAATGGAAGTGGAGGAATGACAACTAGTAGGAAATTAAAGCTATTAAAAAATCTTGTACATTAATAGTATATGAATGTTTAATGTAAAGCTATTTTGAGTTCAGTCAATGTGCAGAATTACACCATTTTATTGTGTAATGAAATAGTTTATGTAGCATGTGTAATTTATTAATTAATTAATTTATCAAGAACAGAAATAAGTGATAAAAAAGTAAAAAAGTAAAATAAAATAACATTTAGAGATTGTTCATCAAAATCAAAAAATAGAATTTTTTCAATACATTGAGTAATTGTGATCACATTTGACAGCAAACGATAACTAGTAGCTATGATCAGACGTATAGAATTTTAACATTCAGCTGATGTAATTATTTTATTTATTTAGTTTTTTTAAATATTTTAGTGATCATAAAAAATAAGTTAGGCAAGATTATATGAGGCCTATTGACAAAACTCAGTGAACTGAGGATAATTTCTGTAAAACTATATATTTAATTAAAAATGTTGGCTAAGCAATATAACATCCCAAACAGATCTCTTTAAACTAGAATTAGGAAAAGAGAAGTTACAATGGCCAAGGCATGTCTTTTCATTGTAAGTTAATTTACTCTTGTCAATTTGACTACTTTGTCAATATCTAAAGAATGATTAAAAATTATTTTTATCAGAGGCTGCTAAAAGATTTGAATGATATTTCTTTAATTATATATTAAGGGTTGTTTGTTGTTTCTATTTAAGTTATTCTTAAACTAAGTATATCTTAATTGACATGGAAATAATTATAGCAACAATTACTGTGCAATTTAGGTAAATCATAAGTTAACTTAAATCAAAAGAAAATTGATACAAATGGCTCTTGATAAACTAATTCACATGTGACTGATCAAATAAATTTGACAATTATGATAAATAACAGATATGATCTAATTAAAGACAATTACATTTGTTTATCATCGCGATACCTGATGAAAATAATTTTAGATCATACATTAGTCCAATTAATAAAAAGTTGATTTACTAGTACAATATATTAATATATACAGGGTGATTCAAAGTGGATAGACTATTAGAAGTAATAGGAGAACGGCAAATTGATCAAACTAAAATTTTGTACAATTGCATAGCTGCAAAAAATCTACTCCTCTAAAATATTTTGGTTGTATTCAGATAAGATAACACTACTTTTTAAATCATGGAATGATGCTCAGTAATCTTGCTATTACATTTGCTATCTCCATCTCTCATGGTTTTTGAGATATTAATAATTTATTTAAAAAATATGGTGAAAACCATCTATGAGAAATTATAAATATTTCTCAAGTGGAATGGACTAATAAACTCAAATTTTGAATTTGGATGGAAGATATCTAACTGTTTATGACTCTTTTGTCACTTTGAAGTTATATTGTGCCGAGTGATTTAAAAAATTGTTTGTATCCATTAAGTGGTAAAACAGAAAGTAGTAAGAACTACTCAGCTGAACTTTCCCAATCAATATTAACTAGAAATCATATATACTATTATTAGAAATAAAGACCTATTATTATTATTATATATAAAATGAATAAAATGTATATTATGGAACAAACAGAAGAAATTGCATTTCAACTGCTCGAGCTATTGAATACCTTCTTCCAGGTGTTGCATATACTATTTTTCCTATGAAGTTTTGAAGTAAATTGCAAATAGAACTATATTGAGTAAACAGCATGCAATATACAAATTACGCATTTAAAATTCAATTATATTTCAAGTTAACGTTGATTTTTATACAAAAATATATTATGGCATGCTATTTTATAATGTGTGTATTTATAACAAATGATACTGGTCAATTTCAACCACTAGTGATTGAAATGAAATATCAACCACTGTAATCAATATGTAAAAGACTCACTTCAATATTATCGAGTAAAAGAAATCATTTTCTTCATATGAAATGGGCACATTTTTAGTAGTCCCTTGAAAAGTTCATAAAATTTCTTGTATTTTTGTGGTATTAGTTCCTATACCTATCTAGAGCTGTTTCGAAGCTATAGCTTCTTCTGTACGAAATATATCCGTTTATTTGATTTTTATGCATTCTTTAATCATTAACACTTTTACTGCTGAAGTCTAATGACAAATTACTTCCTGTGCTCATAGTTTTTGTTCAAATGAATATGAAATTTTCTTAAATTTGCTTAATATTTTTTTAATTGTAATAGAAGGAGGACACATGACATGTTTAGATATCACATGCACTGTGCCATCGAATTCTTACCCTAGTGCTGATGACATTTTTAGATATCACCAAAATAATAATCAAATTTTTTAAATTTATGTTAGTAATAAAATGAATGTTATGTGCAATTGTCTGTGGTATTTCTAAAGGTGAATCTTGTTGAATTTCACTGTCACAAATATCTTCAACAATTTCTTAATTATCCGGGCTGTTAAAATTAAAATTATATTAATCGGAATCGAGCATAAAAGTAGGATCTTCTGAATAATTGTGAGAGTCATCCAGTAACTTTTGTAACTCCAAATCAGTTTTAAGATCTTTATAAAAGATTTTAGTGGCTTTACATGGTATTTTTGGTTTAGATGGTCCTGCTACGTCATCAGGCATGATGAAATTTAAACTGTTTAATTTTTTTGAAAATTTAGGTCCTTATTACTTGCTGAGAATGAATACATAAACCACACTACAGTGATGAATAATATACTAATGCTTAGAAGTTAAATAATGCGGAGTACATGTATAGATGCAGTACCGGAAAGTATACGATGACATGTAAACACGTCATTAGTTGTGAAAGTGTTAAATACTAAAAAAGCAGGCCATAGATGACAGTTAGTAATAATTGTTTGGTTATGTTATATTATTTCTTCAAAATATATGCCAAAAAGTAACTACCATCATCACTACTAAATTTATGTTAAATTGTCAAACTTTAGCTTGCACCTTTGGTATATTATTGTTTTGGATAATTTGGTGTGAGACAACACACAACTTTCTCTAACTTATATAGATATACAAGTAGTGTCCATAAATGATTAAATTATTATTTACATGTATTTTGGGAATGATAATTATAACTGTCACCCATCCAATTAATTTGCCATGCGAAACACTGCTTAACTCCAGAGATTTACCTTAATAACTCGCCAAAACGAATTTTCTCAGAGAAACCAATTATTTCGGGCCTAAGAAATGTAGTAAGTTTAAATAAAATCGTTAGAGCCGTTTTCGAGAAAATCGCTAGAATAAAGTGGCACTTTTGGTCATTCAAATTTAACAAAATTCTTACTAGAATGTGTCAGGAAGGTAGTAAACTCAAATATATAGTTTCACTTTCCTACGACATTTAGTTTTCGAGCTACATTGACCACATACATACACACACATACCTATACACAGACCAATTTCTAAAAACATGTTCTGCTAAAAATTGGACATCGGAAATTTTGACTAAAAACGTGACTTTCTCTGTGCTAAATTTCATATGGATAAGAGAAAATAAAAATGGATGGAAATAACCACAGCAATCAGATAATCTATAAATATATTGATTATTTATTATTTCTACATTTAAAAAATCATATTCCACATTGTAAATGAATGAACTAACTTCCTAAGTGCATTTAAACACTGAATTACTATCCTATGCACTGCTTTTGTATTAGCCAATTGTATTTCTTTGGGATTTAAATCTCGGAAAGCCTGAATCACTCGTTGTTCCAAATCTTCTCTCATATTTACTGGGATCTGGTAAACGTTTTGCTTAATGGTTCCCCATAAAGAAAAATCAGGAAAAGTTATGATCAGGTGACCTTGGAGGCCAGTCCTAGTGACCTAAGTGCCTGAAACACCAATGATGAAACATTCTATACAGCTCTGTGTAACATCGCCTGTACAATGAGCTGGAGTCCCATGAAGTTAGTACCACCAAGTGCGAGATTATGCAAGTGGTAAATTATCCATGAAGGGTTTCACACAAGTTCTTAAAATGTTGACATATTTTTGCCTACTTAAATTTTCATTGTAAATTAGGTACCTGATTTGATTATCCATCATTAAACAGAAGATATAAAGTTAAACCTCTCTTGAAATTTTGATTTCCTAATTAAATGAGGGCTCAATGGTGCAAGTTGAATATTCCCTCTCATGAAAATTTGTTTCATCCATCCATAAAACTTTTTCTTAAAAATATGGGTCTTCTTGAATTTTTATTAATTAATCTTCTGGTTTCATAGATTGCATTTTTTTATATTTATAATCATTCTTTAAATGGAAGAATAGTGGATATCTAATAGTTTTCAGCCATTTGAATAGATGCTTGGGAGTTTGCATGGAAAAAGGTAAGGATTACGATTTCGTTATTTTCAATTGTTACAGGCTTAGAAAATTTCCAGGCTCTTTTTAAGACTGATCCAAAATTCACAAAGTTTCTATGAATTCTTAAGAATTTTCGGTGGTTCATTGTTGGTACATTCAGAAAGGTTTTATTTAATTTCCGACAAGTTCTGGTTACGTTTTTGCCACACCACCCATAAATAATAAATAAGTTCATAATTATCTAATTTCTGTAGTTATTTCCAACATTTTTTTTAACTTTTATTATTAATAATAATTATCGAGAACCGTAACATGTCAAAAGCAAAAGCTAAAGTTTGATACAATTTAAGTTAACCAAATAATTATTATTAGCTGTTATCAATGGTCTGCTTTTGCAATGCTTAATAATTAAAAAATGCACAAAAATCAAATAAAAGGGTACATTTCAGACAGAAGCTATAGCTCCGAAACAGCTGCAGATAGTAATAAGAACATAATACATTAAAATACAGGAAATTTAATAAGCTTTTCGGATAAATACTGAAAAGGTACCAGTTCCATTGAAAAAAGGACTTTTTATTCATTTTTTGCATGATGGATACAAATGATTTTTTAAGACGCTTCATATAATCAGCTCTAAAGTGACAAAAGAGTCATAAACAGTTGGATTTTTTCTAGGCAAATCGAAAATTTGAGTTTATTAGTCCATTCCACTGATATTGATAATTTATCATAGACGGTTTTTGCCATATTTTAAAATAGTTACTTCGAATAATTCAATGATTTAAAATAATAGTAAAATGTACAGGGTGTTCCATTTAAGAGTTAATGTGTTGCCAAATTCGGCAACACTGTACTAACCCAAATATCTTATAGAGGTAGATTTTTTGCAGCTATGTAATTGTACAAAATTTCAAATTGATCTAATTTTCCATTCTAATATTTCTAATGTCTATCCACCTTAAATCACTCTATATAGATGAAAAATGCCTGACATTAAGAGCAAGTATAAAATTCAATACTAAATAACAGCCAGTTTTGTTTGTTTGCATATCAATTTACTATCAATAATAATGCAATTATTTTCAAAACAATTGTTAATAAATTGAACATTATTTTTGATATTTCAAGTTTCTTTCTGAACTAAACTTAAGACACATGTAAAGTTCCCAGCTAGTGATATCACCTCAAATGGGTAAATATTCAACTTATACTGATAAGCTACCAAATAGAATTGTACTTGATTTATTTTATAATACTTTAAATTAATGTTATTAGATGCAATGTTTATTTATATCAATATTAAAGAAAATCTGAACTATTTTTGTTGAATTGTTAAAATAAATACGAAACACTTTATTTTCCAATATGTAAAATGATTGCTTAAAAAATACATCTACAGATCGGCCATTGTAAGCTGAGAAAAAGTTGTACCTTGCACAGAATATGCGGGGATATGGACATACCTTGTACAGTCTGAAATAATAGTTAAAGAATTTCTGTTTATTATTACGCTAGCGTTTGGTATAACATCTTGCTTGCCATGCTTAAAGATATATTAAATTGTTTTATTTATATTTTCAATAATTTGTATTTTATTTTACATATTTAAAACTTTTTACAATTCTTTAACTCTTTCGCTACTCTAGACATAGAAATATGAATGCTTATACGTAAGTTAGAAATAAATAGGTTTAAGACATTGTGGTTGTATATATTTGTGAGTACTGTGTTATTGTATATAATGAAATGGGAATCAGCCTGAAGGGTGGGAGTAAACATAAGCAATATGACAATAGGAGTCGGGATGTACGTTGTATCGTTTGTTCAAAAAATAAGCGAAGACTAAACTAGATATTTTGCAGTGCTTGCAATGGCATACCTCTCTGTGTTGTTCCATGTTTCGAGACATGTCATACAAAAAACGATTTTGATTCATTCAAATTTTGGTTATGTTTTTTTGTATACTTGTATAGTTTAATTTCAATTTTGTAAAAATAATTAAAATAAAACTAATTCATTCTTTATTGTGCCTTTTAATTTTTATAAAATAAAAATCAACAATAAAAAAATAATCACGAATTAGTAAAATGACTCCGACCCCTCTATATATATGCAAGCAACAAAATAATCCGTTCCCAGGTGACGGTAGCAAATATGGTTGCCGTAGCGAAAGGGTTAACGTTTTCAAAATTCAATACAATTATGGATTCAGTTTGTTTATTTAAAGTGATGGCAATTGCTGATATAAGATGTTTTCAATTGTTTGTTTCTTATTTTACTTTATGCATGTTTACAAAAACACAATGAAATTTCTAAATAGAATTAAATTTATGCTTTTTTTTTGTAAACATTTATAGATTGTATAATTCCCTATGCATAATTTTCTTTAAAAATATATTTGATGATCTCATTATACTTATACTAAAAGTAAATCAGTTTTCATTTGGCTTCTTAGACGAATTGTAATAATTCATAAAAACTTTCTGTTTTGAGTGTATTTAAAGATGCAAACATATAAATGTGATCTGAAGTAGTGTGCGCTAAACCGACACAGAAACTCCACTTTTCTCAGGTTAAAATCGCTGAAGTGTACTTAATATATAAAAACAGTAAACATCAAATTTTTAAAATAATGAAATCAACTTTTGATCTAAAACTATAAGTATGTAATCTATCAGAAAATTTGAATGGCATAATCTATAACTATTATTTAAACAATATTAATTATATTAATATTAAAATCAATCAGAAGTAGAGAATAATAATGCTATTATTAAATTTTTGAATAGTAATGATTTTTACAAAATCTTTGTTTAAATAATTGCCATTTTAGAATTGTTTCTTCAAAATTTACTTGAAATAATAATATAATATACATGTCAAAAATTAATATCATTTTAATTGTATTATCAAATTATAAAAGAACTCAGAATATGCCGTGTTCAAAATTAAGTATGCACATTATTGAAATTAGCTTGATTTTTTAGTTGATGTAAATGTGAAACAGAAAAATAAACATATTTTCTTTTAAATGAAACATAGTTTACTATGATTAGAAAATTTTTAAACTGAATAAAAAGCTTCTTGGCTTATGTTAAAAAATTAGCATTAAACTGGTTAATGAAATATTTTAATAAATTTAAATAATATTTTTAAGTTGTAGGCCAGATTTTTTTATTATTTAAATAGTAAAAGTTAACAAATGTATCTACTTAAGAATTTAAACAATTATAAAGCAGTTATTCTCCAAACTTGTCATTTTAAAAATATCTAACAGATATTTTTATAATTGTTTAAAGTTTTAAGTTGAAACATTTGCCAACTTTTATTATTTAAAAATTATAAAAATTTATACTAAGACAAAATATAATTTAAATTTACTACGCTCAATTAGTTACGATATAAAATATCTAAAGGAGGAATTTTACATTTCTTAAATACAAAAATATCAATGGAAAAACAATATTGTTTTTATTTCTATGACATGTTATTAAAATATTAGGCAAAATAAATTTATAACAAAAATGATTCAGAGTTGTTTTCATTGTGGCTATAAATTTAAAAAATGGTGTTCATGCATTTTGAAAAATGTGATGTTGAAAGTCTACATAGCATATAAAAAAAACTTATTTTTTCCTGACTATACAATTACAGACCATCACTATTTTTTGCGACTGCAGAAAATTTAGAACAAATGAATGTTGTAATAAAAAAAAAGGAAGGAGGTTTTGGCATATTTTAAAAGCATTGATAATTAAATTCGAGATTTATTTTTTTGGTAAAGCATATTTTTTTGTAGATATTATTAAAAAAAATATAGACTTGGGAATATTGAATTTTTTGTACTGGTTTAGCAATGCATGCTAAAAAAAATGGCATTGTTTTTAGGTGAACAATGAGGAGTGATGAATAAAAATAAGTAAAATATACAGTGTGGAAGAAAAGTATGGAATAAATTCATTATTTCGTGAATGATAAAGTTGTAGGAAATTTCCTTGGAGATATGGATTTTGCTTTTTGAAAATACACTTTTTGCTGTGCTGGCATGTTTTTGATGTTCAATTGTTTTCGTGTTATGACATCATCAGATGTTTTTTTATATGGAAACCCTACCTTTTTCTTGGATTCTTGTAGGTCATAACTTTCTGATTTAACATTAGAGTAGTACATCTCACATATTAAGAGAGCCAAATTAAACCAAGTTACCTAAGAACTTGTTTATAGCAGCTGAATTGCTATCTGTCAACTGCCACGTTTATTTGCTATTCGTTAATAATTTGCAAGGTGTACTTAACATTTATAGATAGAATTAAAGTTCTTATTATGTTAGCTGCCAAAAACAAGTTCTTAGGTTACTTTGTTTAATTTGTTTCTCTTAATATGCGAGATATAATGCTCTAACATAAAATCAGAAAGTTATGACCTACAAGAATCGAAGAAAAAAGTAGGGGTTTCCATTTAAAAAAATATCCAATGTCCTTATAACGCGAAAACAATTGAAAATCAAAAACGTGCCAAGTAAAGGAGCAACGACACCAAAGTAATTTTTAAAGCGCTTTATCATTACAGAAAAGGCACATTTTCCAAGTTCCAATTAGCTCATCAAAATGAGTGTGTATGTGATGTCTCGCTTACTAGTTCAAGAATGACTGACACATTATACATGTAGCTATTAGTCTGCGTTTTACATTTACACATCAGTTGTTTCTTACAGCAACTAGATTTTGAGTATCTAAACAACTTCAACACGGCGCTCATAGCAAAACTCATAAAAGTATACGAAACAGAATGATTATGTGCATTGGTCAAAATGAGATGGATATAGAACTGATTAACTATTTGGCAGACTAGTTGTTGCGATAGTGTATGCATCAAGGGAAACATATTTTTAAATTATAGTCATTGTACAAACAAATATATTTCTAAAAAGAATGTAACCAAACCTAATTGTTATTTTTTTGAAATTAAAGTTTTATTTATATTTTTTATTTAGTTTTGTTGTGAAGATTTTAAATTATGATCAATAAATATGCAATGAATTAGTTTGGCAGTTTCAAATTTATTTACAGTTTGAAACATCATTAGTAGTAGGTATCTAAGTAAAACTACATCAGTTAGCAATATACATGTCATATTTGCAGTCAGCCAGTTATTAACTGTATTTGTATATGCACATTATTTGTTTTCAAACTGTATAAAGACCGTCTTTTCAATTGTCAAATAAATTACAAATAGCGATCATTTTGTAAAAACATCAAACAAAATTACACATTATCTTTTTATTTATTACATACAAAAAATATTTCTCATTTCTATAAAATATATTTCCGAATAGTAACTTTTATGACTAAAAATTCAATTTTAAGAATAAATAAGAGGATAAGTTTTTATACTAAGAAGCAGATAATATTCCACCTGAATTTAATAAAAGTTTTAGTTTACATACCTAATATAATAGGTGCAGATGGGGAATCATTTAATAATAATTAACAAAAATAGATTTTAGTGAATGTTATAAACCAACACGATACGAATGAAAGTTAGAATCTAGGTTAGGCGGCACAATAAGATATCTGATTACCACATTGTAATTGGGATAGAACCTTGCTGCTGCTGGACTTTTTTAAATTTTGTTTATTATAAAATAATATAACAATTTAATAAAAGAGAATATATTATTTATCTGCTTGTGCATCATAGTGACACTTTATAGACACCTACTTAAATGTCATAATGCATCATTATAGGAATCAATATGATAGTAGATCCATTATATGATTGTATGTTATAATATGTTAGCAGATAAAATTTTGTATGAACATAGATTGTAATTAATCATTGTGGTATTTGCCTTGTTATTAATGGCCGAGGTCTCAGACGATTGTCATTACGATCCTTATAACTTAATAATAAATTTTTTAAATAGATCATTTTATTGATTTTTTAAATATCATTAAAATTCTGTTTAATGAAGTTTCTAAAATAAAACATTTATTAGACAATTTCATAAAATAGAAATTAGTAAAATTAAGGACTGTACATGAAATATTTCATCCTTATAAATATCAAAGCACTTTTGTTTTCAAAATGCAGTAGGCTTTTTAAAATAATGGGGACTAGCTATCAGTCTTAGTTTATTGCAAGAAAAAAAAATGGTGCAAAAGAGAGTTTTTGATGAAACCCATATTTTAGTATCAAATATAGATAACTTAGAAATATTGACATGGGAAAACTTGGAAAAAGGTTAGCAAGCAATTTGTTCTTGTGGATTGAACAGTCAATCATTATTTCATGAAGGAACAGATAATGCTAAAACCTAAATGAAAATGTCTCAAAAAATCTGGTGTGAGACAACACACGACTTTCTCTTACACATTTTAAATTTAATTTGAAATTATTGACCTTAGTGACTTTCCTATACACCTAAATTGTA
>JAHWXV010907396.1:0-10307 GCA_024586415.1 Phrixothrix hirtus
TATATATATATATATATATATATATATATATATATATATATATATAATATTTCGAATCGGCGAAGAAATACATTCTGAAAAAAATTTGTCTTACATCATATTATTCTAAAGTAAGAAATGGCGGAAACATTTATGATTCTTTAATTTCACAGAGAAGGTCCTGATTTAAGAACCAATTGTTTATTGTATACATTTAATATACGTTAAGCGAGAAATAAGTGAAAAACATTAAAGTAAATGCTGGAAAACTTCCCCTTTTTGTTCGATGCATTTTTGAGCATGTTTATAAACACGTCTAGTGGCCTTCCAAGTGTTTCTACCGTCAATATTGATAACAACATTGATAGTGCCTTGCTGGAGGTAGTCCAGATTTTCATAACGCCATTTATACACTTCATCTTTTAAATATCCCCAGAAGAAAAAATCTAAAGGGGTAAGATCTGGCGAGCGAGGAGGTCAGCGTACAGACTCATTTGTTGCTAAATATCTGTTACCAAAATTTTCTTCTAATAAATTACCGAATTGTTGAAAGTTATGGGCAGGAGCACCATCTTGCTGAAAGAAGATCAATTGACTATCAATTAAATTCAAATCATCTAAAAATTCTGTAAGTATTGGTGTAAACATTTCAGTGTACCGTGCACCGCTTAAAGTCCCTTGATAAAATACAGGACCGATAATTCTCCAGCCGATTAATCGACACCATACATTAACGCTGAAGCGTCTTTGAGGATTACAAGAACGGGTCTGTAGCGGATTTTCTCAGCTCCAATAGTGATAGTTTTTTCTATTGAACATGCCACTATTGAAAAAGTTCGCTTCATCCGTCCATGAAATCAATCACCAAAAATCTTGATTTTGTCTCATTTGATTAATAAACCATTGACAGAAATGCACGCGTCTTTCTTGATCATCTGGTAACACGGACTGTGCGAGTCTTTAAAATGTTGTGAATGGTTCCGAACCATTGCCCACTTTCACGCATTGATTCATTCGTAGAGTTATTGGAGTAGGTTTCAAAGTATGCTAACACTTCAATTTTAGTTCTTTCACTAATTATAAACTAATTATTGACTCTACTTTTAACAAAAGTGTTCTCGCTTGAGCTAAATTTATGATATAAAAACAAAAAATACCCTCTATCTGGTAAGTTACGCTTAGGAAACGAAGCATTGTAACGGTCACGGGCCCTTTAGGAAGAGTATGAAGAGTATTATAGTTTTATACAAATTTTCATCTAATCATAATATTTTGGAAACGAAATTAAGTATTTTAATCCAATTCTTCATACGGTTTCTGCTACGGAAAGCCTACATTTTACAAATCCAGGATTATGATACTATAGGCTGAGATACGGTAGAGGCCTGATAAATTTCTTTTAGGAAATTATATTATGCCACTGGATAGCTTAATTGCCATAATCTCGTATTCCACATTCAATTAAGCAAAGAAAGTTACTGTAATATTTTCGTCTAGGAGAGTGCTCGTTCTTTATTAGTATTATTAAGGAAGCAGGTTATTGAAAGGCACACTAAGAAAGTTGTCAGTTTAATTGACTTTTGAATTAAGCGTTTTGAGCTCAGTACAAGTCTACTTAAATGTGGTATAACACACAGTTGAATAACTAACTGATATTTACTTCACGTATGATATAGCAAATAGAATACTAGGAATGATGAATGACATTATGCAGAAGAGACAATTTCACATTTACAATATCCTATAAAAATTACTATTTTCTATTCATCGTTACGCTGGAGGCACTAGAAGCTCTTTCCCCCCAAAAACGCGTGCAAAATCGAACAGTTATCAGAGGAACAAGTATTGGGAATGGTTGAGGTCGATCCTCGTATTAGGACGAGGAAAAAGTTTTAGGATTGTGTGCCTTTTTTACATGTTACAATATGGAAATGCTTTGGCAGACTTTTGCATTTGTCCATTCTTTTAACTAACAAGACTAAATGGGAAACTCATCAGCGTTACTTAGAAGAAGAGCTAGGTACTTTATTAGAAGAAGTACTTATTAAAATTTGGCGGTTGTTGTGGTATATGCACGACGGTGCACTTGTTCATTTCAGAATTACCACTGGGAAATATTTAAATGAGAGGTATCTCAAACGCTGGATTGAAGGATAACGGCCTGTTGCTTGTGCAGCTCGATCACTAGATTGTAATCCATTCGACTATCCTTTTTAGGGAGATCTTGAGTCATTTGTGTGCGATAGATCAATTTCAAATGTATAAATTGTTCAAGAACGAATTACTCACGGTTTTCAGGCAATAAGAATTACGTCTGGAATTCTAGAGTGTGTATGGCAGTTTATGGTTAGACGTTATCAAGCATGAATTGACAAATTTACTTTATTTTACTTTGTTGTTTTTATTTCGGCCCTCTTTTTAGATACAACAACGCCAACATTAATAAATGTTTCTAAAAAAATATTGATTTACGGAAATCCCTATCTAATGAATAACAACAATAAATAACGAGATCTCTTTCATAAATGAAGGATAGCGCAAAATTTAAAATTACTCAAAGGTAAGGTTTCCCTTAGGGCCAAAATGCTAGAGTAGCGTTCTTTGTTAAATTTAATACAGATTGCGAGATTGTCTAAATTAATTGGTCCAGTGGCGTAACATAGCTCCCTAAATAAATATACTAAGCCCCTCCGATATCTCCCTCCTTGATACCAAAATCCCATTTTCCATTTTCCATAGGAGAAGCCGTACAGAATTTGTCACTAAAATATTCCATTTCGTTTGTAAAATATTAAAATTAAACGAAAATTTTTATAAAAGGTCAATAAATTAAATTGCTAAAACTAAATGTTTTAGCATACTACATTATCGAGACCAGTTCACTTTTATTTTGACGTTCTATCAGATTCTGAAATTTGGCCACTCTTGCCAAAAATATCCCGTGAAGTTCCGTGCATTTGAAGGAGCATGTAGTTAGTTTCCAAGAGGACTTACAAATCATAAAAAGTCATTCCTCTACAAGTAATCCAACCTAAGACTTACCGGGCCAATGCTCTTTTACCGAGTTATCCGGGAATTCGAAAACTATTCCGTTAATAAATTTTTCTAGTTGTAATGTTATACCAATTTAGTTTTGCTAGTAATTTAATTCCAGTACAATTGCACCACTTAATTACGTATTTTGGGATGGCATGCCGTACATTCTGAATTTAAATATAATGACACTTAATCTAATCATGGTTCAAAATTTTGCGAATTGCGTGATCTCCGTCTAATTGATGGTATAACTGTTTATAAACTAAAAATAATTTTGAATTAGTGTTACCAGAATTCATTATTTATCTGACCCTCGAATTTCTAGTCCAATGCTCTGGGTTCGATCCCGAACCGAGGAATGAATTTTCCTAATTTGTATGCTCTTTTAATATTTAAATAATGTTAGGTATATTCTAGTATCGATTTGAATGGAAGAAGTCTTCCAAAGAAATTGTTTTTATTTATTTTTACCTTGAATGCATAGAGCCAACGTTCTCGTTTGTAAACTAGTTAGTTAAGAACATCTTCGGGCTTATTTTGCTTTGCACCATGTATTCCATCAACCAAGATGGACCTATTGCTTTTCATATATTTTGACAATTAAATTAAATCAATGTGTGAGAGAAATTAATGTTATCTCAGCTAATCTGCATGGTTTTTAATCATAAGGAACATTCGATGTCGGATTATAGTTTACCCCGTATTCCTAGGGCTATAGATTAGTAACCATTTGGTCGTAATCCGCATGCTTAAGTATAAAAGGAATATAATTACTCCAAATATTCGAATACCAAATTAAAGTACTTCTTAAAATCATGTAATTTTAAAAGTAAAACTTTCATACTGAAAGATAAATAATAGGATTACAGATTCATTATTAAGTAAACTTAAATGCTACAAAATAGTGCGTTCTATAATTTGTATTGTACTGATAAGAAGCTATTTAAACAACTGTGAAATTTTCTTCTAAATACATTATAACATTGAATGATTAGCATTTCATTTATGGGTATAAACAATACCAATATAGATTAATATGTTGACAATAATTACCTGTTTCATTTGGCCACTACATTTCCGGCAAAACAATATTACCTGTAACAACAAAATATAATTAGAATATTATTGCTATATCACACATTCTACTTGTACTCAATATCCCGTTATTTAGATACTACCTTTCTATAAGTATATTTTTTAAGTAGAATGATATAATTTCAGTAATTAAAGTGTTAAGTAATTTTTTACGATTACTTTCTGATTGATATAGTTAATTATTAAACAAGGTTTTTCGTATAGCATCAAGAAAAAATAAAAAAACGATGCGTTTGGATATGTTGGAACATTTAATTCCAATCTTTACTTATGGACCCAAACGTTGCTAAAATAATAGGAACAACAAATATTTAAAATGTACTCTTCATTAACGTTTCGATTCCTAGGTCTAATTGTTGTCCTGAAAAAGACCTAAGTGCATTTGTTGTGGATATAAGTTACAGTAAAAGATAGATTTAGTCCGATAAATGGCAGCGGATATGTTTTAGGATAACTAACATATGCTCCAATCATAGAAGCACTAACTACTTAAATTAGATACAAATCATCGTGACTTTGAAATTAAAAACCATTTAGCCTAACTCAATAGATTACCTGGTCTTCTCCACAAAGTTTAACTGCTTCAAGCTTGTTTCGCAAAATTGAACCAATGCATTATTAATGACGGACATGTGTCCCATACTACTGTCATCTTATCTTGTCCGATCTTGAAATATTTCTTAATATTAGGACATGGATAAATCACGTATCTTTCAAATCGTTTTTTAAACGTTAACAGTTTATCACTCCATAATTAAAGTACTTTTCAAAGAAGGCGTCTGCTTTTATGTTTTATTACCGAATACGAGTATTATAAAAATAGATTAATCTTTAGAAAGGCGAAAATATGTGTGCATCTAGAAATTACCGAGTCTTCACGTTCTGCTAGTTGTCAAAAATAATTGTGCCGTATTCGATGTTGTTAGATCTAGAATGCTAGGGAAAACATATTAACCTATATTCAACGGTTCTGTTTAATTCGCTAACAATTATAGTACTGCAGCTATCTAATTGTGAGTAGTTTATAATATTATCAGGCATTTATAATCGAATCCCGCTGTAAATTATTTCTATCATAAAGCGACATAGATTTCCGCCATTGCATATTCTCACTTTTCTTTTTATATTATATTTATATTTATTATATTTACGTTATATTTACTTAAATTCGTTTTTGGGGAATGTTTCAATTACTTAATAAACCCTTATTGCTTATTTAAAAATTCATAAAACAACTAATGTAAGAAAGGTCAGTTTTGAATGGCTCAAATAAGGTATATAAAATATAAAAATGACCCCGTTTAAAAGTTACTATAAAATTATGTGAAACTTTCCACCAAAAGTCATTTCCAAGGATGCGCTCGTTTAAATCTAGTTATTAACCAAGTTACTTGAAGATACGCACATACTGTAGTGAGAGAGAAATTAACATTTTTTGCCATAAAAATAATAGAATTTGAAGTTGTCAAATATTTTCTACTGAAAACATATTAAGAAAGAGATTTGTGTCCGGACCATTGGAAGTAACCGACGTACATACACCCGCTGTTTTTCTTATTTTTGATTTTAAAAGGATGTAGAGAGAGTACAAAAATTTAATTTAAGTTTACCTTTTATCGGAATTAAGGTGGTTCTAAGCTTGAGATCTCTTTGGCGAATCTTGTTAGTAATGACTAATTGATTAAATTCTGACGATAATACTTTATTATTCGCGAATAACGGCAGGGGAGTTTATGTTGTATTGTGAGCAGTCTGTAATTTGCATTGTTTAGCTAAATAGTTTTAATGACGAGAAATCTGCAAAGAGGATTGACTAATATCTGGTGTCATTAATCAATAAGCTATAGAAGGTAAAAGGTCCCTCTCCATCCTTGGACACTATTTGCGACACTCTGCATTTTGGACAAAAGAAGGCGAGTAAGGTCTAACAAGTGTACTGAACTTAAGTTTGCATTCATTATATTACTGAAATTTAGAGGGTTTAGAATAGATCCTTTGACTCAAAGGCAGATCTACTAAAAACTTTGGCTAGTACCAGTTAAAAAATAAGCCACTGATTGATTTCGGCCCGCAGATCAGTACCGTTTAATGGACCGGCAGTTGGGAATCACAGGTATAGAATGCACAAATAATTATTGACTTGTTTAAACTATAATCTCCGCGCTCACTGCCTACTTAAGTTATAAATAGCCCATGTCCATAAATATCATGTAATCAGAAAATATGTGCCCAAATCAAGCTTTATACATAGTGATTGTATCTATTTTTAATTTACTTCATTATCACTTGTAGATAGGATGCTAGTTGTATCTAAATCCAAATTGAATTTATCCTTAGTTTCTCCTAGCCAATTAAATATTCGTCATGAAACAAGATTTATTCGTAGCAGCAAACTATTCATGATTGTAACTAGCTTATCAACCTTTGATAACATATTGTGCTAATTTAGCATTACATAGTAATGTGTAATATGTAATGAATGTAGCACTACATATAATTCAGTATTACTTTATGACTTACCTATAATAGCTGTAGAAAAAGTGTACCTATCATCCTACCTTATGCATGGGTAATGGTGCCAAATTTCATTATCTGATGTAATTTAATGTGTTAAGTTATGATTGACAAATGCTAATAAAGAAATCGTTATGCCTTCCGTATAGCAATATGAATTTTATATTTAAAAAACGGATAACCAGAAAATCGTTTGGCATTAATGGCTTACCTTTAACGCTGTTTACTCCGATATATTTAGTTAATGGTTTTACTCTTATTGTGATTGTAAAAATGTTTGAAGTAGGTTGACGGCGTCAGTTTCTAACACATGACTGATATTAGCAGCAAGTTTTTGATATCTATAAGGCGCACGTTTAACAGAATGACAGTGAGTATTACTTTCGATGTGTTTATGGGAAAACAGCAAAATAAGTTGATAGAAACAATTTTTTAATAAATAATTTAAGTTTACCGTTTCAAAAACGTTTTGCTAATTACGTAGTGATAAGATATTAATGTTTCAGTATTGCAACCTAGAAGACAATGCCATATTGTACACAGTTTCGTTAAGGGACTGCCTCATGTTTCAGCAGATTTAGTTTTAAATTGTTAATTTACATTACTCTTACCGATGTCGTAAAATACATATAAATTAAATGTAAAAATGTATGTATGTATAAGATAGATATAAACATCTATTCAAAATTTTGTAGAAAATAAATTTAAAGATTTAAAAATGTATGGGTATGTAAATTTGTATTACTGTATGTAAAAAATGTATCTAAAGTTGTATTGACGAAAAAATAAACGAATGTGAACCTTGAAACTTTAGTATTCAATCTTCAAACATTAAAGATGAAACATTAATGATTAAGATTTAATGATTAGTCTTTCATGTTTTAGTTATTTCTCAAACTGATATCAGTACAATCACATATAAGGCTAAACGCTTGGCTAGCGCATAACCTGTAAAATGTTAGGGCCTGTCACTTTGAGCATCAAAATGTAGTTGACTTGACGCGTATGAATATATTAATGAAGTGTTTGTAAGCGAGAACATAGTTCGCTAGCATAAAGGTTGTTCGTTTGTAACGCTCGTCTTTTTCTCAGTTACGTTTTTTTATTTAATTCAAGTTTGGTTAAAATTATTGTAATTCCGTTGAGGATAAAATGGTATAGATTTAACTATATTGGGAATTAAAGTCAGTCTTTTTATCTTACGATTTTAGTAAGAAAGGACAAATTTAATTTTTATCAAGTTTACTTCTATAAATTTAATTGTCCTTTTTATTTAAGTAATTAATCATCAACTCATTAGATGGAAATTACTCTTGATAACTATTCATTAAAATTATATTTAATATATTAATATCCAGTAAGTCATGCAGTCCCCAGCGCCTCTGACTTCCTCCTGCACCTCTTGAAGGTTAGGGCAGATCAGATGTCAGTGCGTTGGGTAATCCTCAATGCCGGGACACAAGGTACAATCAGGAAGTTCCAACTTGCCTGTTATGTGCAGGTGAAAATGCATATTTCCGTTAGCGGCGGGCAAGCTGTGGAAGTTTGGGCTGAACTGCGAATCAGTGCTAATTCATGAAAACATACTGTATGTACACCTGCCTTTTGTTGAAGCTATCCATCTTTTCTGCAAAACGCCCTTAATCGGCTGTTTTATATATTCAGGGAGATGTTTTCTAGTGTAATAGTCAGCCCGACTTATCTCCCGTACAGCAACCCGGCAGCAGCTCCATGTATCAAGTACCTCCAGCAAATACATCTTTGAATTTCCATCTGCCGAGATCATCCAGTACCACTTTATGGCAAGGCATATGCCTGCGTCGACCTGAACACTTCGCTGATTCGTTGCTTTTACCTTGTGGACCCATATTCGGTGGCTTTATAAATTGTAGTGGCGCACACGCACACCCACGCCCACTACCGTGCGTACGTGCACACCCACGCACTTCCGCATGCGTACGCCCATTCAGACGTGGGTGCGTGTATGTGTGATTTTTTTTAAGTAAATAAACGAAATCAAATTACCAGGAAGGTGTAAATGAAATTATTTGAACAATCTTCATCGTTTATATTATGGTGGTTCCAGGTATCGCTTTGAACTCTGCTGGCATTCGATACTCCTCTTAATAAGCTAGTATTCTGTGTTTCGTAATCTGTGGCTGTAGGTATAATGGTGGCAGGATTGTTATTAAGTGTGTTACGCTCTATTATTGTTCGTTAAACACCAACTTTTGTCTTTACAGTTTAATTGGATTAAAATTGTTCACAAACGTTATAACTGTTAGTTTATGTTTGTTGATAACAGTTTCATATTTTATACGAGTGTAGATTTATGTTGTATCTAAGAAAAATACCTTTATTGGTAAGTTATTATAATATCTAAACTTTAAATTAGCTTTTTTCGTTAATTTTCAGATCGTATGTAGTTAATTACTTATAATTGTTTATCAACATTTCTCGCCAGGAATTGCTTGTGTAAATTGTAAGAATATTAATGAATTTTAATTAATTTTATTCCTTAGATTTTCAGATTGTACATTGTTCATTGCACATAATTGTTGATTGATAGTCATTAGGAACTAGGAAATTAATTATGAAACGCATACAAACTTTGGTGGGTTGCCTTTTTATTAAATGCACTCATCTATTATGGTACGGTATGTAAACAAAGTGTCATCCCTCATTAGCAATTTAAAATATACCGAAGTTAGTAAAGATTTTTAATTTACATCAGTTACTTTTAGGTTTTATGTAAAATTTTTAATTTAATATCAACAACAACTTTTGAGCAAGTGAAATTACCAACTACCAGCAATTTTGGGCCTTAATGGCTTAGATATGTCCAGGAAATCCTTATAAAATTTGAAAATCTAGCAAGTTAAAGTAACAACTTTATCTTGTTTATGAGTTTTAATCAAACATTTGGCCATAAATTATGACGTGGATTATCAAAATTATACTTTAAAAATTTTGGAGGACAGAGTTTTGTAGTAAAGAACAGCTTCAAGACGTTACAGATAATAATTAGTTAATATCATAAGTAATATGGCATGAGACTTTAACGTATGGGTAAGACCACCAATTATAGGTTATTTACTTTCTAATTACCCAGTTTATAATCAAAGTATCTAATTTTTAAAATCTTAAACTGTATCGATGGTTAACGTGCATTACTTTATATAAAAACCGAAAATTAGTTCTTTTTCCTCCATTAAATTATCTATCTCGTATTTAAACTTGTTTCTTGTCTATTTTACTAATTTTGTAATTCTAATGCCCATTAATTATCATATTACAAAGTCTTGACCTAAAATATAATACTTAAATTCTTTAAACTATTAAATTTTGGAATTATCTGCTTCTTCTGTGCTTATATTTCTTAATACACAGTTTAGTTATGATTTCCATGACAATTTTTCTGTTTCATAGATTAATACCATTCATTAATATTTCAACTAGTTACTTTCATATAAAAATAATTGTGAAATTATTGACATGCTCTATTTACATTAATATAAAAAATATATAATTGTAACTTTCTCTCAATTAATACTAAGTTTGCTAATTTTCCTTAAAATTTCAGTTCTAACTTTCAGAAACTTATTTTTGTTCCGTAGATCAGTAAACATGTCAACAATATATATATATATATATATATATATATATATATATATATATATATA
>JAHWXV010907410.1:0-10437 GCA_024586415.1 Phrixothrix hirtus
TATATATATATATATATATATATATATATATATATATATATATATGTCATCTAACAACATTTAATTGTTGTCATGGTAATAATTTCCTTATGCATTACTCAGCTTACTTGTTCAACTCATATGACAATTACAAATACAGGCGTTTAAAATACAAGGTTTTTCAGATAATATGACATTCATTTTAAGGGATGAAGGTAGACCCTACAGAGACCTCAATAAGAGTAACATTAAAAGTAATACGAATACAAAATAGCCCTTTTTTTCTAATTATGTACAACCAACCGGCTATGGTTGCATTCAGGCTAAAACTGTTAAATCATTCGTAAAATTATAACTGACCTACCCAATAGTATCAATTTAGAGTAATACACTTCTACAGCTGTAGCAGGCACATTGCGATTTGTTTACTGCAACAAATAACAGGATAATGAGATTGCCTTTCACACATTGAAAGAACTTGGAAATAATGTATACAATTTTTTTAATAATTTTAAAGAAGTTATTTATTAATAACTGATAATAATAAAAATAGAGTTGTGTTTAAATGTAAGATCAGCTTAAGTATTTATTTATTGACATTTTTTAATTTAACACCTAAAAATTGATTTTCGTTTCTAAAATTGCGTGACATCATCCTACAATTAAAATAAAAATGCTTTAAACACTTTGATACGTTTTAGATTTTTCTAGTTGGTTTTGTAGCGTATTCAGAGGAATGGCACAATAATTTGCCCAATTCGACTTAGAATAATCAAACATTGTTTTATACACTGTTTCAAAAGCAGTTTTAAAAAAGTGATTCTAAAGGAATATTGTAATAGTTGATACCTTTCAAACAATCTTATTGATCAAACTTAATGTAATTTTACCTTACCTTTTAAAACTTTCAAAACAGTTTTCCCTAACATTTTCTTCGGATACATAATTAATTACCTAAATGGTCAATTAGATTGTTTTAGAAATTTCAGCTACAATATCACAAATTCCTTCAGTATCATTTTTGTGAAATTGTCTTCGAAAATACAAATAATTAGAAATAGAGTATGTTAATTCACTTACAGATTTATTTCTCTTAATCTAGTTTTTCATTTTACAGTTCTTAAACCCGTATTAATTGAATCACACCTCTGTAAGTACTTCATTATTACAGACTGGTGTACAGTTTTATTAACATAAAAGCACCAATCAGTTAAACACGATGTAGATGGGTACAATTTGCGATTTAAATTTTATTATTAAAACACTGGTTAGACAACGAAACGCATCTAGTAACTGATGTAAATTGGCATAATTTGGTTTATCAACATATCGGTTACTGATATTTAAAAAGGTATATTATTCTACAGTCTGTTCTTATGTGTCTTCTTCGAAAGTTAAAATAAACACATACAATTATCCTCTACTACGGAAATTTTTATTTAGTAAGAAACACCTACTCGATAATATTTGTATATTTGAAAGCATGTGCATAGTCGACTCGTCATTATTAAGTACAAGGAATTTTTCGTATTAGTATTTCTTTTAATTTTACGCTTATTGGGGTGTCTATAGGGCATGATTTCCTCCCTAAAAAGGAATGACGTATTATCTGAAACACCCTGTCTACAGTATAGATAGTTATATTTTTCGTGGTTCTGTTCTGAAGTACTTATTATATACACATATTTTATTTAACTACCAATTAACCTATCAAAAGCAAATTAAAAAGATATTTAAATATCCATAGCTTGAAAACCAAAGAGATTTTAACCGTTTTTGACTTATTGTCATAATTTTATCCTAATAATGACCTATAGAACGCTGTCCGTGTTATTTAGGGGTCCCTGTAGATAACTCTATAAAATTATGGAATGCATCTGTTTGAAATTTGAGCAATTTATGTCTCCCAAAGGAACGAACTTTTCAGCATACAAAACATGGCGCCATTGCTTCCGATTTTCCTGGAAAATGGTTTCGCTTGTATTCTTTTAAATAGCACCTTGGATATTTTTTTCAAAATTTCTACTAAGCGCAAAGTTTCCTTTCCAATTATGTGTCACGTAATAAATTGAATTATCCCGTGGTAAATAGAATCAGTGGTGTAGTGAGAATTTTATTGTGATAACATCAAAAAAAAATTTATTATAAAAAGGCGCTGCTTGTAAATTTCGTTCAAATTGATAACCACCTTGCTCAGTACACACTTGATACTTTCTAGCTATTGCATTAGTTGCATTGAGTATAACATTAAGCAGTATTTGACGACAGGCCCTGATAAGTTTCTGCCTTAAGACTTCTTGATTTTTCGGAGACGTTAAAGAAACAGCATCTCTAAGATAGACTCAAGCAAAAGTTCAATGTCATATCTGCTGAAAGTGCTGACTATCGACTTGGCTCAACCGTTCCTATCCATTGTCTACCAAACTTCTAGTTTAAATAATTAGTATTTAATTTGAGGTTATGAGGGGGAGATCCATCTCGTTTAAAGCAGACTACATCAAGCATTGCAAGGCGCAATTCATTAAAAAAATTTTCAACTTCGTTGATCAACAGTTGGTAATATTTTTCTTGATTTAGCGCACCATCTATGAAAAGTGGCCCAATGAGCATATCTCCCAAGGTATCACATCACGCATTGACGCAAAATCTTCTTTCAAAATTACGTTCAACAATAATTTGTAGACTTTATTGGCTCGCATGTTATTGCTGTTGAAAGTACATTCGTGCATCCAAATGATTTTTCTCGTAAAATGTAGCTCTTCTTCCAGCAGATAATGTTTGTATTTTTTAAGGTATGTTCGGTTTGAATTTATGCTTTGTAACTATTCCATTTATCGTCTGGTTTAATGTGCCAATGTTGCCAGCTATTTTTCGACTGGAAGTCTTTGAATATTTTTGTAGAATGAGAAGAGTATTCAATTCTAGCTCTTCCTGAAATTGACGTACTCTCTTTTGTGGTTTTTGGAATGCGCCACGAGTCTTTAAGTTGTGTTCAAATCTTAAGACTGTTTGATGTTTTGGAACTTCTCTATAGGGAAAGAGCTCTCCATAAAGTCACACCGATTACCTACTATTTCTATCGCATTCGAAATTTAGTTGTAACGTGTCAGTTAGACGATTGTAATTCATTTCTTGCTATTTTTATAATATAAATGAGAAAAATTTTAACCAAAAATGAACAAAAACCAACGAAGAAGTCATGAAACTGATATCAAATATCACTATGTTGACAATTTTCATAGTTTTTGCTCTTCACAGAACAGTTGATTATTTTGTAGCCTACCGCAAATAGAATTAAATTTGTTGTGGGGGATATACCGGCGTGTGACAGTATTAGAAAGGGAACCATAGACTTAGTGGAAATTTAGAAAAAATATAACTAATTCTATTTATAAAAATAATAATCATGGCACTTATGGAAAGATCGAAAGAATAGCTCCACGTTTTATACGGTAAAAGGAGAGTTCTCACAGCCTATATGAATTATCCAAATTTTAAAAATGTATTCTATGCTTTTATTGAAGTGTGGCTTTCGGCATCTTTTAGGAGATGCCCTATCTAATAGACAGGTGTATTCTTGAACCTTGAATATCATGAAAACTCATAAAGCGCGTCCAAATAATTTTAAATAATAATTATACGATAATTATTCAGGAGCAGCCTCTGTATATGAATTGTATGTATTCTTTTAACGGCATACTTAAGATATCTAGATAATATTAACAAAAACAATAATTCCCAACATCTTAAAATTCTAATTAATCTAAATTTAAATAATTATTTAAATCCATTTTTAAAATAATATAAAATTTAAATATTGCTACAATGTAACAGAAATTAGCATTACTGCGTATAAAAATGTTAAAATAATCACTTCAATTTAATGTATGCATTCAGAGACCTTCTACGTTGTCGAGAACATATCATCAATCCCTTCACTCCTTGATACGCTCCTCAGTAGTAGTAGTCGTGTCTTGACGCTATCAAAGATAACAGTTACTCAAGATTTCAGTGCTGGACCCACGGTTTGTCCTTTTTTATGTTTGATGAAATTACCCCTTATTGTGTTTCGTTAAACGATCGAACTGTTGCATATTCGACGTTAATCCATTGAATGAAAGTTTGAATTGGGTCGATCAACATTTCACGACGAGCTCCTACAAAGAAATAGGGCCGTTTCGTATAGTACGAGTTTTGACGTATGATATATGCTAAAATCTGAGCCAGCATCCCAGCTAGACATCTTCAGAACCTAGCTATTCTCTTCATAAGGTAAGTGACTTTTCTTCTAATTTACATCCTACCTGATTATAAAGGCTTTTCGTTTAATGATAGCCCCTCTGCCATATACCAATCGTCAAGTTAAAGAGAACTCTGAGTTATTTTTGTAAGCAGTAAGAGGTATAAGTAAAATTTAATTTACACATATTTAAATTTATGTTAAGAAATATACGAGAATTTGTATGTTATTATATTAAGTTCAACTTTCAGAAATAAATTATCCTGATTTATATTACATGTAAGATTAGTTTTCTTAAATTGCCGCCAAATGCTAATAATTGCATTTTTAATATTCTCTACTGCGCTTATGCGAATATACGTAGTCTAATACTTTTGTTATGATATAAATCTAATTATGTTAGTTGTAAGTAACCTTTTCTTTCAGTGAAATAGTACACATATCCCCAATGGGGCACAATTTTATCACTTCGTGCTTAAGTATTACGCTAATTTCTCGAATACAGGTTTAGGATTAGAACCTGCGTTCTCTAATTACTCAATATAAACCTAGAATCACTCAGACACTGTGGAACCCTCCTTACAATGACCCATTCTTGACCTACGGCGTCTCTGGGCTTAACTTCAATATATTTTTGGTTTACGTCAGATCAACTCTAACTTTACTTAACATTCATTTGATTCACCTATGAAAAATTGTTACAATGTACAGAGTTATTCCAAGTTATTGTATCCTTTCAATAATTTGCACTCATAACTAGTCCTGGTAATTATACGTTATTATTTCACTATATTCCAATACCCAAATTGTTAATTTCTAATACCCGTTTGGGTTTATACGAAATATAGTTGTTCTTTACTTTGAAACTAATTATAAAGATAATTACACTTTATACTCACTTATTTAAATATTGAAGCAAATTAATTACATCAGGTAATTTTGGCTGCGTTATTTAATTAATACAACACTTAATGTTTTTTGTTAACTATTAATTATGCCAACTTCTCTTGATCAGACTTTTATTACAACCGTTGTGGTTTTATTAACCCGCGTTGCCAGATTTTTATTCTATCTCTCTTTTGAAGACAAGTCTCTATTATAAATTCCATTTTGTCTTGTTTTAAAAACCCAAAGATTACCCTGAAATCTTTATTTGACCACTGAATTGTACTTCGGTCATTTTATCTTCTGTCTAAATTCATTCTAAGAGTAACTAATATTATATACTATCTAAATTATCTAAATAAATGCGGCAATTGTTTTTTAAAGTAACTACCAATTATTTTAATTATAGATAAGCAGATCTACTTTCATAGCTTATTAAAACTCAATTAACTTGTTGAAAAATGTACTTCTATATTTCACATATTTTTTTCACTGTATAAAATCAAGTTCATATATTATATTCATCCCTTAATTAATTATTTGCCTTTGAATTTACTATAAAAGATCTAATCTAAATTCCCCGTTAATTTAATTCTAAATTATTTTAATTTTATGGCAAGTTATCTATATACTAAACTCAATTAACCTCCCTATTAAATAAATCCTTTCTTGCCTAAATGTTTCTATCAGTTTCTTCGCATTTTCTCCTACTTTTTCGATCATTTATAATAGATAATCATTTTTTTTCATCATGTTATTTGATTGTTTTATAAAATGTGATTTTTATCTAAGTTGCTTACTTTGGTTTCTGTTTTTATAGATTACTACCATGCAGTCATTTAAATTTCAGTTCCCAGTGGGATATGAAATTTTTCCGTAGAGCATAGCTTAGACACACGCACGCCAACAAAAGCCAATGCATAACCTGCAAATTATCTACATATAATGTTAACAAATTTTGTGGGAAGAACTTTATTATTAAATTAAAATAGGAAACTTATTCACGATATTTAAGATAGATGTACAAAATGAACTACTATAATGTTTTGTTTCAATAACAAATTACAAAATCAATTAATAGCAAGATATGACAAATTCAAACTGTCAATTTGACAGATAATTATTATTGAAAATGGATTAAGCTGACATGAATTTTATTCGTAGCTTACTGGGAACTAAAATTTAAATGATCGCATGCTATTTAAATAGTTCAACTCCTATAATTCCCTTTCCTATGCGATTATAATTGTATCTAAATTTATTTATCATAAAAAATTATTGTGGCTAATTTTCCATCAAACTCCCCAACTATTGAAGAACATATTAAAAACATTTGTTAACATTATTTTCAAGCTTAAACTAGTGCCAAACTTTATGAACTGGGAAAAACTCGCATACACCCTAAACCTAAGACATTTTTCGGTATTTCTTTTTATTAAATTATTATTGTCGCTTGTTTTTTCAAAGCAATGTTTTGTAGTATTCTTAATATAATCATGTACATTAATGTGTCATTTAGATTTAACTGACCATGATCAGCTGGTAAATGCCAATTAAAAAAATGTTCACACTATATTTAAAAGCTACAATGACAAATAACGCATTAAGTTAAGTTTCAAATCAATTTAAAATATTCAAGTTTCTTATTTTCGTAAATGTATCAAAATATACTTATCTAAACCTAACATTGTTTAAAATCTATTAAATTAATAATAATAAGAAACTTACAAAATGACAATGTTAATAAGCACCTACAGCAGCGCAGGGTCGACTTTTCCAAAACGTAGTAAAAAATAATTTACTACTATCTAAGTATCTAACCTTATAATCATAAAAATATGATGTAGGCACTTAACTGCCATTGTCATATTTTAACCTTTCAATATTATAGCATAATGTATTACATATTATATGTTAGTAATTTTTAAAACAACAGCATATTAAAACATTTCATAGGATGCGATTCTATCGCGCGAGGCTCGTTTTCTAAAAAACGAACGTGTTAGAACGCCTTATGAAATGAGCTCTTTGATACTATTTTATATATTTCCCTAGTTTATGGCTTAAAATGTAGGAAAAATCGCATTATGTTAACATATAGTTGGCTTAAATAATTTTGTAATAGTTGGTAATACCAACGTTTGAAAATGCAATGTTCAGTCTTAAAAATAGAGCATATAGTAATGTGTTCATTACGACACCCACTTAAATAACAATTTTAGCCACTAGTAATAATTGGAAAAGTTATGGGAGGTGAAAAAGTTTCTGCAAGAACGACTTTTTGAAATTAGGGGACAAAGATTATACTGTTTACTTTGGATACACTTTTTAAATAATATTTTAGTGCATATAAAATGTTTATTTATAAAAAACATTCATTAACCCATTTCCTTCCACGATCTCCATTCGGGGATTTTGGTTTTGGATTTGTTTAAAAGTTGGTAATATACAATGTCGTGTTTGGTAACACCATATTGTCATTTATAATGCTTCAGTTCTTTGCACTGACAAGAAATATTTAGTATTTCAATTTTAGTTTGCTCATAATAAGTGAATAAATATAAATTTTGAAGGTAAGTTATATAACACAATGATATTATTTAAATGTACTATTTTTCTACGTTTTGTTGGAATTAATCATAAATAATGTTGCACACAATCGATTTATAGACTAGGAAAGCTAGTTTAGTGATATCATTAGTATATAAGTATTTAGAATAAATTTAATTGCAGTTTAAATGGCGATATCCATTTGGGGATCGTGACTGATACAATGTTAAAATCTTTGACTTTTACAATATATTATTTTACTTCAAAGTACAAAGTTATAAATTGTTTTTTAACTTATAGATATGGGAACTTGGCGGTTCCATTCTTTTGCTGCATTACAGGAGATGCTCAATAATCCAAATTTTTTTGAAGATGTTGAACCTGATGCCGTAATAGATATTGTTGAATTTCCGCCGCAAAATGTTGATGTTATATCGGATGTAGAGGATATCGATGAAGATGTGTTAGAAGATACTATACCAAGAGATGTACCTGCTAGATTGGAAGTGCATTCCAATGCAATGCCAATGCCCCCCACGAGTACACAAAAATTTGAGGAAAATATATCAACAACGAAACATCAAAAAGTATATAGGTCAAAAAACAAAATAAAACCGTTTTCAGATTGGAATAAGATAAAATCCGATTTTATAAAGGTAATGCGCCAAGATGATGAATTTTCACAAAGAAGGGTCGATTTATTACAATCACTAAGGGGAAACTTTGCAGTTGAGATGTTTGAAACATTATTTGATGAAGACATCATTACTTACATAGTTAGACAAAGTGTGTCTCAACAAAATCGCCATAATTTTACTTTCTCAGCAAATTGCCTGAGAAAGTTTTTAGGTATCCTACTTCTAACTGGGTATCATTCACTACCTCAAGAGCAAATGTATTGGTGTGAGGACGAAGACATGGACATCAGAATTGTAAGAAGATGTATGATACGTAAGAGATATTTAGAGATAAAGAGAAATTTACATTTCAATGACAACTCTGAAATAAGCAACGCTTCACAATCTATAAATAAGATTTTTAAAATCGGCACTCAAATAGATAAAATGAACAAGCAACTCCTAAAATTTGGAGTGTTTGCAAAAAATTTAAGTATTGATGAACAAATGATTCATTATTGTGGGTTCAAGCATTGGCTGTGTTGTGCCGAAACAGGTTATTGTTTCCATGCTGAATTATATCAAGGTAAACAGGAACATGAATTTGAAGTTAACGGTTTGGGTGCATCTGTTATAATGAAAAACGTTTCAATTGTCAATCACCCATTCAATTATGTTTTTTACTCTGACAATTTGTTTACCAGTTTTGAATTGCTGAAGCAGTTGACAGACAAATCACTATCAGTCACAGCAACAACGCGATATAACCACATGAATAACTGCCATATAAAAACAGATAACGTCCTAAAAAAAGAATGTCGTGGGGCATTTGATTACAGGTTTGACGTAAAAAATGAAATTTTTGCAACAGTTTGGACAGATAATAGTTGTGTCAAAGTATTATCAAATCACCAAGGAGTAGAACTACTACAAAAGGTAAAGAGGTGATCAAGTACTGAAAAGAATCACGTATATATTCAACAGCCACACTCAATTGATCAATATAATAAATACATGGGCGGTGTTCATAAACTAGATTGCTCCAATTGCTACAATAGCTACAAATATTATTGATATGAACATTGTCAATGCACTTATTTTATATTGCCTTGCCAATTCAAAAATCACACTACTCGTTTTTAGAAGAAGTTGTAATGTGCTCAGCTAGGGCTTGAACAGTACCACAAATGCCGCGAGTTAACCTTCAAGTCGAAGTGTGGGGTCCAGAACTGTTCTTTGGATGTTGGGAAAACTTTCTAAAACCTACTTAATATATGTACAGCTTAAAATTATTTACACGGCAGCTTCCCAGTGTGAACTGAGGCTTATAAATATTACTGGTATAAGGTTATTTACAATTTTAATTTTGTTATACCCTGTATATACATTTTGTGTCTTGACTTTGTTTTAATTAGCTTAATTTATGCTTTGTATCTTAATTCATCTATAATTCATAAGCTTATTGTACTTTTCTTTCACTTATAGAGAGCTTGGTGTACGCTTTTAAACTGTTTGTCTACTTTAATTTAGTTTTAAAGCACTAGGAATGTACTTTATTATAAATTTATACTGTTTGTAATTAATTTTAAACTCTGAATATTTGCATTCTTGTTATTCAAATTGTGCTGCACTTTTATATTTCATTTTATTCCGTATTTACAAGTATTTACATGGACTGCAGTTATATTAATTTTGTAACATAATTGTTTAATATTTATTAGTATAATTATACCTTCAATAATAAATCTTTATAACAGAAAATCATTTATTTAGAACAATAAAGAAAATTCTACATTTGAATTAAAGTTTTGGTGTTAACCTTTAGTAGTAATACAATAGCGGTACGGCACCGGAAGTGGGCCCCAAGATGGCCGCCAGATTGTCTGAAGGGGCGTAGCCCTAGGTGTTGAAGTGTGCCGATGTCCTAAATGCAGAAATGGGGCCCCAGACTCTGCCCCAGCGGTAGACAGGGGCCCCAAGATGGCCACCAGAGTTGGTGGAGGGGCACAGCCCCAGGTGCAGGCTCAGCGACGTTGGGAGTGACACACGACAGGATGTCTGACAGGGAATGGGGCCCAAGATGGCTGCCAAAGAATGGGGCTCAAGATGGCGCCTAGGGCATAGCGCTAGCTAATGGATTGGGGCAAAGTTGCCAACCTAAATCTA
>JAHWXV010907550.1:0-17735 GCA_024586415.1 Phrixothrix hirtus
ATATATATATATATATATATATATATATATATATATATATATATATATATATGTAACAATTTACTGCAGTAAAGTAAAGATAACTCCAATTCCAGTTATAACTACTTAAAGTGCTACATTCGTGAGTATAGGTTATCTTTTATTTTCCACTACCTTCTTAATTCTTCGAATTGTACTTGGGTAAATTTTATTTGGTATCATATAAATTTTCAATTTTCAGAGGATTATTTTATTTAGCTACTACGATTTGAAACAAAATTTAATTAATCGCCGTTTATTTAGTATCTCTTTCGACCCAATTTTTTTTCTGTTACTTAGTTGAAGTGCAGCTTTTGTTTGTCATTTAAATATTATTTAATATTATTCCATTAAAAAATTAGTGTTACCTTTAATGCAAATATTGTAAGTGCGCAATGTTGAATTATACAATTTATGATAATTTATTGTTCATTAAACTCTTGTTACCTTCTTTATTAATTAAATATTTGATTTCCATTGCATTTTTTAGTAAGCACTTTTAGTTCATGATAAAGTAAATTAACCAAGTTTCCAGCATACTCTTGAATTTCTATTGTTTTTTAATTGTGTAATGTGTTAGCGACGTGAAAATTTGCTCTTGTGATTTTGCTAGCTAAGTTGAAGTCTTATTTGGCTTTGTTTTTCTTTTACGCGATACAAACCCATGCGAGTATTTAAAGGTCATTATAAAATGCAAGCTCCTACAAAAACCATTTTAAATACTGTCTAAAACAGAATTTTTATTTAAATTAGGTTTAAAATTTATTCTCTATTATAAAGAAGTTCAAAGGACAGTATATCGAATTCTCCACAAAAATTACGTTATCAATTTAAATAAGTAAACAAGTACAAAATCTTCCATTTCCCAAGGCAGCAAATTAGTAATTTGCACACGTTTAACGTTTTTAATTATCTCTAGTGGGTAACGCCAATAAAAATGATAACGTCAGCTAAATGTGCTTCGGTACTTTTAATTCTTAACAGTTTTCAAATAACAAAAAGCGGTTAGTGGAATAAATATGAGCTACTTCAGAATGTATATGTTTGATTTAGAATAAATGATGTTAAATAAAGACCGACAAATGATTTATTTTTTAAAACAGTTAAATTGATATATTACGTAAAATTGATATAAAGATGGAAGATTCTAAAAGTTCATTTTCATTTAGTACCTTTAAATGTAATTTAAGATGTCCTTACTTATTATATACTTACTTAAGGTTCACTTTGCATAACAAATCAAACTTCTGAATTTGATAAACACAGAAAAACCGTATTGCGTGTTGGCAAATATTTTATATTGTAATAAGTCTGTCATATAAATGCCCTTTAAATCAGTTAAGATAGTCAACATTTGTTTTGTAGGAATTACCAAACATTTGTATAAATTTTCTAATAATAGTTGATGGCTTTTGAAGAATGCTGTGAATCGACATAGGTAGACGTATTTTCACAATTTAGATTAATTTCTTGTGATAGTTTCCCTAAATTTAATATTTGTGAACACATTGAATAACACTTTTATTTTTAATTATAGGTCAACAGGTTACATTCACTTCAGAATGATCTACGCTTGGAATGGGTGCTGTAAATCACATTTTATAATACGCTTAAGAAAGCGCGTTAATTGGGATTTAATGCTCCCTACATAATTATCCTACTAACTGCCTAATTTGCATTGAAAATAGAAGAAAAACACCAAGGAATCAAATCATGGCAGGTATTCGCGTAATGGCGAATAAGTGCTTTGTAACCCTGGCGCTATGTCAAATACAATACATCAGTCCTTCGCCTACAATTCCGATTGTATCCTTCACATGTTTGTATAATCTATATAGAACAATTGTCGTAGATTACGGAATGCATTAATTAACAAGTTGATTCAATAACGATATTCTACTTTTTGATATATTTTTCATCTCTATTTTAATTCGCGATTTTCCGTTCATGTTACAATCCGCATTTTGCCATTCTGTTTTAAAGTCAATCTCATAAATTCATGATTCATCAGCGATTATGATTCCCCGGCAAAAATTTGGCCTTTCTGCTGTCTCAATTCAGTTTCTGCAATATTCGGTTTATATCAAATTTCGTTCTGTGGTTAACACTTTCAAAATATTCTTGGCGGAAATTTTCGTATGTTCAAATCTTTTTTCAAAATTATTTGCATACTATATTTTATGACGCTGACCGTTTTAATGATAATTTGTTGTGCTATTTAATAGTCCAACACAGAAATACGTACGCGTGAAATATTTCAATTCGTGTGTGAATATAACGGATTTGTATCACTTAAATGTTCATGGGACCTTTCTGTCCTTGAAAACGTATTTAACCTTTTTTGGATCTTTGTCGAGCTTTATCAAGTTTGATAAAAAAGTTTGCATCAATTCGCTAACCTTATAAAACATTACACTTCAGTTTCACCACCGTAGATCACAGTTAAACAAACTAGATCGCTAACCACGCACCACGGTGCTTTATGCTTTAAATAAAGAAAGTTTGTGCATGAAGTTATTGTCCAGATCTCATATTTACTGTGCAAGTTGTTCTATGAAACTGTTCAGTAATTGTAACTAACCTGATGGCATCGTTAATGGTTTTCTTCGCATGTAATAAAAGACAGTAACTAACGAGCGAAGTAACTCAATTGCAGCATCTGAATATAATATTATCGGGCAGGCTTCCCAAATAGAATGCTATTCCATATTTTTCAAAATTAATATTTTTAAAGTAATTCTGCTATATAACTTTGAACTAAATGCTGGTAAAGGTTTCTTATTAATAGGTATTTATTATTAGAGTAAATTGCTTATAAAACTTGTGGCACAAGAGGCATACGAAAAAAATGTTGGATGACAAAGTTTTGTGATTTCGAGAGGGCGAGCAGACAATGACCACGATTTCGCCTCGGTTGAAAGAAAAATTGTTTTTTTTGCAAGGTCAAGTTAACTTTTTGAAATAGATACACTCGGTGTATATTGTATTGATGGTAAAAGCACACGTTTTTCTGAATCTGATATTTTTCCGTAGAATGCATTCTTTTCGACATATTTTATTTTACACAGAGGATTTGACATTGATTGCACTTTTATCTTGAATTTTATTTAAAACAAATAAGGAGTATAACTAATAAATCCAGGAAATTAAATATCAGTATGTGCACTGATAATTGATTGATGATTGTGTTTAACTTTGCTATACTAACCCTTCAGTAGTCGCTGTTGGTCTCAGAGACGGAAGCGATAGCAAAGCCTTTGTCAAATTTTGTGCGAGTGCACTATGAGGCTCCGACTTTTAATACCTTCCTAAACTTACCGCTTAAACACTAGTATAGCGTTGATAGTAAATTGATGTAGTTAGTTTGTGTTAAACATAGGATTTCGGTTTGTGAGACGGACACGACTGTGAACGTTGTACTATTTTGAAGGTAACACTTTGAATTGTTTTATGTAATGGACGTATTATTTATATATTAATTAAGATTTGTTTAAAATTTGGATTAGGCATTAAGATTTATTAACTTAGTCTTAAAATAAATATCATTCCTTACAAAACGTTTTACTTACAAATAACTTATTGTAGTTCAACGATATCGCATTCAAAGCATTCAGTTCCAGAAAGGAACAGGAAAAGCTGATGAACTTGATGAATGCATTTGACAATGACCAAACAGCATTCAATGATGAAGAACAAGAAGATGAAGTTGACAGCATTCAATCACGAGATGAAGGCAGTGAAAGTGAAGAAGATATATCAGATTATGAAGATGGGAATTAATGGATTGCGTCAAAGGCTGGTGAAACAAAGTGACGTAAACATGTAACAAAGAAAGTGATTAGAATGAGAAGAGAAAACATTATACCACATCCCACTGGACCTACCAAAGATTTGAAGGGAGTGCTAGAAATATGGAACTTCTTTTTCACTGAGTACATAGTCAATACCATTGTAGTTAATACTAACGAATACGTTGATTCTATTCGAGACAATTACGCATAAGAAAGAGATGACGCCCCAACAAGTGTTATAGAGATACAAGCATTACTGGGTTTATTACATTTAGCAGGAAAACCGAAATCTAATAGAATCAATTTGGAAGAGAATTATAAAAGACAAACGGCATAGAAGTGGAACTATTTGGTCTGACAATATCTCAACGTAGATGTAGATCCTTCTTATGGTGCATACGATTTGATGACACAAATTCGCGCGAGTAGCGTAAGAAAGTTGATAAATTGGCTCCAATTAGACAGGTTTTTGTGTGTTTTACAGATAATTGTAAAAACAGGTACAGTTTATCGGAATATACAACAATTGACGAAAAACGGGAAGGCTGTAGGGGAAAGTGTGGATTTAGACAATACATTGATTTTAAACCCCACAAATATGGTACAAGGATCTTTGCTCTCTGCGACGTAAAGATGTGTTATACCTACAACATGGAGGTTTATGTAGGACAATAACCCGAAGGACTCTATCGGCAGATCAATTCTCCAGGGGATGTTGTATTACGCCTAGCACAACCTATAAAAGGGACCGGGTGAAATATCACCATTGATAATTGTTTTCCAGAGTGCCACTTCCTGAAAACCTTTAACACGACTGTTGACTTATGATTGTTGGAACCATTAGAAAGAATAGGAGGGAGCTTCCACAAGAAATAGTGCAACCAGCATTGCGTCTTTTGAGGTCGAGCATTTTTGCCTTTAGGGCCAACTTTACTGTAGTTTCATATATTTCCCGTGAAGAAAAGAATGTTGTAGCTATATCAAGTTTACATTAAGATAATGCTATTGATATGAATAGCGGAGAATTGTACAAACCAGAAATTATTACCATGTATAACGCGACAAAAGGAGGTGTCGACGTAGCCGAGAACTTGAACTAGAAATTCGCGACACTGGCCGGTTGTTATTTTTTATTTCTTACTAAATATAGTAGGCATCAATGCTTTTATTACATACAACAATAATAATCCAAATGGTAACGTTATGCGAAGAGATTTTTTACAAAAACTTTCTGTTGAACTCATGCTTCTCATCACGACATAGAGCTCAAATTGAAAATATTCCTCGTAGTTTGAAGCTACCCTTAAATGAACTGTGTGGAATTGAACCACCGGGAGGGGTACAAACATCGAAATCCAATATGACCGATCGATGCTGCTACTGTGATTCGAAGAAGAGTTGGAAGACGTTATTTTTGCCAATATTGTAGAAAATATATGTACCTGGAACACATTATTGTATTTTCTAGTGATGTCTACAAAAACTTTTATAATTAAATATACGTCTTTGTTGAATTATATTTTACTTATACCTTTGTACAATTTGTTTTTATTTTATCATTCTATAGTAAATTTGGTTTCTATAATGAATATATTTTGTATTTTTAATCCATACATTAATATTTTTGCTCTACGACATAGGAGTATATCATTCCATCTCAGCGACTAAGGCGACTAATAATGTCAAAGTATTAGGCGCAACCACTGAGGGTTTAAATGCGGTTACTTAACTTATTTGAGAAATGTTTGCCCTAGGGAGTTTTTTGATATGTTATTGATTTTAGGCAAATGTCATAAAAATTGTCGGTCTGCAGAACGTTTTTATTCTAAAAGATATCACTAATGCTCGCGTCAACCTCGGGAAGTATTTAGGTACCTAGAAGCTTACGCAAAAGCAATTGGTAAACTGCAACCTATATACAACCGCAATATTGGATTTCGGCGATCTATACTAAACGAAATAGAGGCTGATATTCGTGCTGTGGTGAATATTAATTCTCATGATTCCAGACGAATAATTACAGCACATTATAGAACGAGATACACGAGGCTGTTGAGTATTCTAAACTAAGTCACCTTGCAACAAGAACTAGGAGGCAAAATTTCCAGGCACGTTTTAAATTTCTGTAAATGGTCATAGCACAACGGCCGTAACTTCTACCGTAAGAATCTTAGGACGCATGAAACTACATTTAAGTCTACCAGAGCGATAAGTATTCACAATAATCATTACTTGTCAATAAAAAAATTCTCATTAGATGCGACAAGTGTAGCCTTATTAGGTAACACATTACAGAACCTTACTTATTCGATCATCATTTAAATAGTGTTAGGTATACTGACTCTAAAAGCACGAACACATATGTACCTACAGCAAGATGGTTGTCTAGTTCATTATTCTTTTCTGACTTACCATACCGCTAATGAAGTTATTCCGAATCGATGGATTGGAAGAGGAAGCTACGATGCATAGCCCCTGGATTACCGGATTTGACACAGGACTACCCGTTTTTCTGGGAACGACTGAAAGGTGTCGCCCAACAACAAAGTGCAAAACCAAACTCTAATGAAAATATCACCATACAAAACTACATATTCCCCAAAATACCAAACAAATAATAGGTTTCTTAGGATTATTAGGATGCTACAATAAATTTATAAATTATTTTGCAAAAATGTTTGTAAAAACTTATTAAATGAATTATTTCTGTATTACCGAGATTTCACAAAACCATTTATGCTTACATCAGTCGCTAGCAATATCGCCGTTGGAACTATTTCGTCAAAAAATCTTATTGACAAAGATTTACATACAATTTATGTAAGCGGAGAGCTTAATGTTGCCGAAATCAGTTCTTCAACAATAGAAAAAGAATTATCGGCCATTGTTTGGTCTGCTCAATACCTTAGAGCTTACTTATTCGGTAGAAAATTTAAACTAATCACCGGTTACATAACTCTACAATAGATATTCTCATTGCGAGAACCCAATTCAGAATTAATTAGAAGGCGAATCAAGTTAGAAGAGTTCGATTACGAGACTCTTTATAAGAAAGACGTTGTAAACCCTAATGCGGACGCATTAAATCGAATACTCAATAAAAACCAAACAAATAATTATTTTGAAATAGGAGTTCCATTAAATGGATACCAAAAATATTTATTAAATAAACAGCAAGAAAAAATCGTTGATATAATAAAAAAATTAATTACGATTTATCTAACGTACGACTTGAATGTAAGCTGACCCAATGCGGGAGTTAAAATCGTGAAATGTCACAAGAAATTGGAAAAGTTATTCAATCAAAAAGACAAAACCTGAAGTTACAGAACTTAGTTTATTTAGTCGACAGGAAAGGAATTACAATTTAATTAATAGTGAAGGAAAATATTTCTACAAACCTAATCTTCAAGACATATTTCGCAATGTATTAAACTTCAATACCTTTTGTGTTAATAATAAAGTCACTAACCACTGCGTGCCTTTAATGTCTTCCGGTTTAGATAATCAACCGTGGATTGACATAAAGGAAACACTAATCTGTACCTTTCCTGACACAAACGTAGCGATTAATGTCTATCACAGGGATAATCCCATTATAGGTTTAAATGTAAATGGATAAAAATAGTTTCGCAGCTACTAAATATATGAAAGAATTCAATAAAAGGTTACAAAATGAGACTATAATTAATGATAACCAATTCGTAGCAGTATAGCTCAATAATCAAGAGAATAACAATAACACCTATGACAAAAAAATTCATTATAGTCGTGAGAATTCAATAAAGCGTATAGTAATCATAAATGGCCAATTAGACTTCGCAATGAATCAAATAATAGCCACTGAAGTAGAACATAATCCAGAAAGTCTAAAAATAATACACTTGGACAAATTAATATCAAGATTTTTGGCAGGATCGTAAATTTTATATAGTAACTTATTGGCCCTAAAATAAAACACCACGAATACTTCGAAAGTCCCATGTACGAGGCATTAAGTAGAATATTAAAAAATACTTTAAAACTCCAAACCTAGATTTATCGCATGTACACATAAATTGTTAGGCGTAACTTAAGTGGAATAAGTTACTGACATCACAAAGGCAAAACTAATCATAGAGAAATCGTAGGAACGTATTCATGAATCAAACAAAAATACAACTGGCCGAACCAACAAACATTTATTCAAACTTACACAGATAATTGCAAAATCTGCCAATTAGCAAAATATGATTGAAAAATTGCAATCCTAAAATGTAATATATCGCCCATAGCTACAAAGCCCTTTCAAATATTGCATATTGATAAAATACCGTTAAAAACAATACATTTCTAACAATTATGTTCACATTCTCCAAGTACTCTCAAGCCCACAAATTAAATACGAACAAGAGACTGAAACAGTTAATAAGTTTGTCAAATATTTTACACGTCATTTAATCCCCGAACAAAAAATTTCCAATTACGGATTAGAATTCAAAACTTAATTTTAAAAAAGTTATTGAAATTGCATAAAATAGACATCTATCTTATAAGTTCGCAGCACTATGAGTCAAACGAACTCATCAAACGGTTCCATCCCATATTAATAGAGTACATAAGATTACTTAATAACCAAGATAAATGGATCTATAGAAATTAAAGTAAATTACACTGTCTTAGCATATAACGATAGGATCCATTGATTAACACGAGCAAAACCAATTGAAATTATGTCAGGTCATTTGGACCCTGTATCACAATTAGAAATCGATATTATATCACTAGTCATACAAAAAGAGTACATTTTTGTATAAAGGCATTAATGAAGTAATTCAGAAAAATAAAAAAAAAGGTAATCTCAAAACGTAAGGACAGAGAAGATTTACCCATTATTTCTAGTCACGTATTCGTACGCAACAAACAAAGAAAATTAAAAATAAGAAGCATTAGCAAAAACCTAAAAATCGCAAAAATTGCTATTTACCACGGAAACTGCCGAAAATATTTACTTATCAAATATTAATCGACCCACTAAACAAATTTATAATACTAATTGCAATCGAAGGTATTCTCAAGATGTTAGGACACACGAGTAATAGATATAACAGCAAACACGAGAATCCTACCCATTAATTTCGTACCAGCGGAATTAGAAAAAACTAAGCACATCTTTGTGCACTCTTACAACTTAAAACTTTTAATCCAAGAATTTAACAATTTAAATATCCAATACGATTACACTAAATCAAATATTTCAAGTAAAGCAGATTTTACTAAAGAATTAAATGATCACGATAAAGTTATAAGATTTATAATATTAAACATCGAAGCAAAACTTAACAACAATAACTGTCATAAAACTAGAAATGAAAGAGGTCTTACATAGGGTTTAGGTGCCGTATTGAAACTTTTTGTGGGAAATTTAGACGACCAAGATGACAACAGAATTAATAAAATTTTAAAACATTTACAAAATAGTCAGAATCAATTCGAAAATGAAATACTGAAATCATAAGTAGTAAAGTAAGAAATAATCATAAAATTTAATAAGACAATTGGAGCCATACAAGATAACGAATTAACGTTAAAGTGGAAACGAATACAGCTTTATTACCTAGTTAAACAGGAATTAAATATTCAACATTTGTTGAAGGATAATATAATGAACTAGTCATTTTATACAATTCAATACTAAGCAATATTAATGTGTAGAGGACTGCATTACTTTCTGTAAGTTAAAAACTTTACACTATAGCTAATCAAACTAGAGGAGTTGATTCAACAACTACAAAAGATTTGCAACAACTACCAAAATCAATTACGCTTTGAATGAAGGTATGAAAATATATTAGACTTTTAGCAAATAATTAGAATTAATTGTCAGATAGAATACCCACGAATTAATTATTTTTAACAGTACCTATTAATTTTAAGTTAGATTACGAATTATATTATTTATTCCCATTACCTACTAAAAATGTGCCAGAATATATGACAATAATCCCTAATGAACTAATAGAATCGCTAACACATATTTGTACTAAAGACAAAATTTATCAATGTCCAACACAATTAATAACTGCACACGACGCAATAAGCGAACAAATAATACTCGAAGAGCAAGAATCTAAGCATTGTATATACAGGGTGTTTTAGATAATATGACATTCTTTTTTAGGGATGAAACCAGGTCCTATGGACACCCCAATGAACGTATAATTAAAAGCAGTGCGAATACTAAAAATTCCTTTTTTTAATCATGACGAGTCGACTATGCATATGCTTTCAAATATACAAATATCAATAAGTAAGTGTTTCTTACTAAATAAACATTTTCGTAGTAGAGCTGAATTGTAAGTGTTTATTTTAACGTTCGAAGCAGATGCATAAAGACAAGGCTGTAAAATGACGCACCTTTTTAAATACAAGTGACCGATATCTTGATAAACGAAATTATGCCAATTTATGTCAGTTACCAGATGCGTTTTGTTGTCTAACTAGTGTTTTAATAATAAAAACTAAATCGCAAATTGTGCCCATCTACAACGTGTTTAACTGATTGGTGCTTTTATGTTAATAAAATTTTGCACAGGTATGTAATAATTAAATACTTACAGAGGTATAATTCAATTAATATGGATTTAAAACCTGTAAAATAAAAAATTAGATTAAGAAAAATGATTCTGTAAGCGAATTAATATACTTTAACGTTTTTAATTATTTGTAGTTTCGAAGGCAATTTCACAAAAATGATCTAAAGGAATTTGTAATAATATAGCTGAAATGTTTAAGACAATCTAATTGGCCATTTAGGTAATTTATCATGCATCCGAAGAAAATGTTAGGGAAAACTGTTTCAAAGTTTTAAAACGTAAGGTAATTAATTACATTAAGTCTCATCAATAAGATTTTTTAAAGGTATCAACTATTAAAATATTCCTATAGTATTACTTTTTTTTTATTAAAATTGCGTATAAAACAATGTTTGATTATTCTAAGTCGAATTGGGCAAATTATTGTGCAATTCCTCTGAATACTGTTACAAAATCAACTAGAAAAATCTAAAACGTGCCAAATTGCTTAAAGTATTTTTATTTTAAGTGTAGGATGATGTCAGGTAATTTCTGAAATGAAAATATATTTTTAGGTTTACAATTAAAAAAATGTCAATAAACAATTGCTTAAGCTGCTTTTACATTTAAACACAACTTTTTTTTATTATTATCATTTATTAATAATAACTCCTTCAAAATTGTGAAAAAGATTATATACATTATTTCTAAATTCTTTCGATTGCGTGAAAGGGCAATCCCTTATCCTGTTATTTGTTGTAGTAAATAAATCGTAATGTGACTGCTACAGCTGTAAAAGTGTGTTACTGTAAGTTGATATTGTTAGGTAGGTCAGTTATAATTTTATGAATGATTTAACAGTTTTAGTCTGAATTCAACTACCACAGACGGCTCGTTGTACTTAATTAGAAAAAAAGGACTTGCTTGTGTTCGCGTTACTTTTAGTTTTACGCTTATTGGGGTGCTTGTAGGGTCTACTTTTTTCTCTAAAAGGAATGTCATATTATCTGAAACACCCTGTACACGCTATTAAACATGGAAACTAATCACGTCGAAATAATAACCGTAAATTAATATCTCTATTCTTCCCTAAAGAAGAAAAACTTTCCATTACTTGATACTTCTGAAATTTTTGGAAACCTTAAGTGGCGGTTGCTTGTTTTTTTATAATGGAACACCATGTATTTTAATAAATAATTAGGACGATATACAATAACTTTCCTCTGACACATTAGTTACTATTTATTACCAGGCAAGTGCCATGAAGGTTCTCAAAGCTAGTTCGCAAACTATCATGACTCACTGTACTTCAAACGAAATACCATGAAATTTGAAAAATTGTAACTGTCATTTCAATTTGTCAACATACGTAAGCTTCAGAATGTTGATCTTTCTTGGAAGAAAAACACGATTATCTATAAACGGCAAATAATGAATAGTAACTCATTGAAATATACAGCGTTCCATTATACAATAGAAATGAGCAACTGCCATTTAGGATTTCCAAAGGTATCATTCCCGTTTTCTTAAAATAATTTTGTGTTAGGTGCAAATTTATTTAAAATGTGTGAATCATCGTGGAAGATATGAAAAACTTAATAGACACATCAGCGATCCTAAATTTTCACAAAAATGTTAATATTTCCGAAAAAGTGCAAAGATTTACGAAATAATCTGAAAACGAGTCGAAAATTACGTGCTGCATACTTTCTTGGAAAAAATTAAGATGTTCTACTTAAAAGAATTTGACCTTACAGAATAACGGTGTAACATGCTCACAACTTTCAAAAGCTTAGTTCCGGATTTTTTCGTTATTTTGTGAAGTGCGACTTAACTTTTATAGACAAAAATATGATCACAATAAGGTTCGGGTTCATTTGATTAATTTTTCCGCTATAAACAATGTTTCTCTCAACTTCCTCAAAATAATTAGTGCAGTTGTGGAAATATTGATTAAAATGCATATAATTCTAATATAATTGTTGTAAAAATATTCGCTTGCAATACCGAATTAGTTAATTAAATAATTATAGAAATTTAGTTAGAAACGACGTATTTCGACAGGCAAACATTGTTTAATTAATAAAATTCATTAATATAACAATTGTTACAAGAACGTATTTTTTCCTAAAAATAAGATTTATGTATTGAAACTCACTAAGGCAAATTCGAGGTAAGCGCATCACCTGACGGTACGCTATCGCTCTTCCGAGAAAGCTGATGATAGCAAGCGATTAAACTGTAGGAAGGAGAATTTCGGAAAGTTATTGCAAATTTTATAAATTAACAAGTGTCAATAAATAATACATATATGTAGTTTGTTAAAGTAAGTCTAGAATGTTAGAAAACTAATTAGGAATACTTTAAAATGTCAATATAAGCCAATATACTTATCAAATTCGCAATTATATAATTAAAGACTCACTTCTATAATTGTATCTAACAAACCATTGATGTTAAAAATATTATTAAAACACCAAAAATGATGTGAGTCACAAATTCGTAAGATTCATTTTTTGAGTAGGTCAATAACTACCCAATTACGACTGGTGGTAAAATTGCAAATCGAAAACAGGCTACCAGATATCTTATACTCGTAATTAAAAGTTGCCCTAGCTGATTCTTCTACGATATAAACAATTGCATACTTGAAAACTGCAAATCGATTTGCCTATAGAATGTATTTAAAATGTTCTTACATTGCCTAAAGCGTAGATTCTATTCACTTCTCTGGGCCGATTAATTAACAGTGTTATAAAACTTACACTAAGATTAAATTGACTAAATCTAGAGAACTAATGAACTCTAAAAATACTTTAGTATGTTTACTAGTTAATCTGTCTTTGTTTATGGCCTAAATTTCGCTAGCAAAATTAGTACTGTTAACTAGAGTCGTTCTTTGAATAATTGTTTGAGGGCACTCATAAATTAAATGATCAATATCTTGAAAGTTATTGCCACATTTACACTTTGAAATTTCAGTAATTTTAAATTTGTAAAAATAACTATTTAGTTTTCGGTGACCAGTTAAAAAAGTTGTAATATTAGACGTTAGTCTAATCATTTTACCAAGCCTAGATTTAGTTGTTGGAAAAAAACTGTTTAGTGATCACACCCTTATCAGAACCTCTCCACTCATTTTCCCACTTTTCAAAACTTTCACTTACTCCTTTCTTTGCAGTTTCAAATCTTTATTGTTAAATTTGTTCTTTAGTTCCTTTAACATATTGTAGATTTTAACAATTTCTTGCAACTTAATTACAATTGGAACATTAATAGCTACTACACATGATGCATCATAAGAAATTGTTCTAAATCTTTTAGCAATTTTTATATTTAAAATTCTTTGCAATCTTTTATAAACTTTTTGATTCCTCTTATAATTCATGGCTGATACCCAAAACGGTGCTCCATAGGACAGGATTGGTAGGATCGCTACTTTATAAACGGCTGACCTAAGCCCCATTGTAGTCTTGCTGAGCTTACTAAAATGTTAACCATCTTCAAACATCTCTGTGTAGTGTAGTAAATGTGTTTATTAAATTTAAATTTTTGTCAACATAAATACCTAAATATTTCATTTCGTTTACCTGTTCCAATGAATTATTATTTAAATAAGCATTAACCTTCATCTTCTTGTTAAGAATTTTTTGGATAAAAGCATCACTTTAGATTTATTATAATTAAAAAAAATTTTATTATCTTTAGCGAAAATTATAATTTTAAATAAATCCAAATTTAGTTTGATCTCGATTTCGATAGGTCTCTTTCCCCTAGTTAATATGATCAAATGGTCTGAAAATGCAATAGTTTTGGTATATTTAGAAAATTTAATATTAGGTAGAGAATTATATACAATATTCCAGGACCCTGGACCACAACATGAGCCTTGAGGGAACCTTAATTTATATCTCTTGAAACGTTAATGTTATTTATTGTTAAATTGTTAAATTACCTAAGAGCATTAATATCACCAGGCCACCATGCCGTATCAAACGCACCTTTAACATCGAGACTAGTCATTATGATATCCAAATTTTGCTTGAAACTATCTTCAATAAATACGTTAATAGCACATAATGCATCTATTGTTTCTTTTTCTGGTACAAAACCCATACTGGTTCTGGTTTAATTTACAGGTCTTATCTATATGTTCCATAATTCTGTTAATTAACAGCCTTTCTAACACTTTACCACCTACATTTAGCAAACTAATTGGCGCAAATTTAGATACATCATCAAAATTTTCTTTTCCCGGTTTCACAATAGGAACTACACTTGAAATTTTTCACTTCTCCGAAAAGTACGCTTCTTTAAGGCATCCATTATACAAGGCTGTTATAAATAAAGGAAAGTTAATATACACCCTTAATAAAATATCGCTAGCAAATTCATCAATTCCTGCTTCTTTTTTTGAAGAATCTGTCTTTAACACATTTTCTATTTGATCTTTAGAAAATAACTTGTCGTTATGAGTATTTTAAGGACATTATACGTGTCTATCAAATTTCAATTTACAATCAATATAAAAGCCTAAATATTTCATGTCTTGCACTTGTTCTAGTAATTCATAGTTTAGATAAATACCGACTTTTTCTTTCCTTAATGATCTTTTTCCTGTAATCAGCATTACTTTTGATTTTTCTTCATGAAATTGAATTTTGTTATTACTTGCCCAAGAAACAATCTTAATTAGTTCTATGTTTGCAATGTCTTCAGCCTCCAAAATATTTTTACCCCTAGTTAGTAACATAAAATCATTTGCAAATGCAAGCGCTTTAGGATTTTGTGTATGTTTGTGCATGTGCGTGTCAGTGTGCGTGTGCGTGTGCATATGCGTGTGCGTGAGCGTGTATGTGTTCATGTGCGTGTGCGTGTGCGTGTGCGTGTGGGATGCGCGTAGCGTGAGCGTGCGCTTGCGCGTGTGCGTGTATGTGTGCCTGTATGTGTGCGTGCGCGTGTGCATGCATGTGTGTGTGTGTGTATGTGTATCTATAAAAAAAATTTTGTATCCATCTGAGCATGCGACTGCAGCAATTTCACTGAAATTGAGCAACCCAAAGTGCTACTTCACTTTTCTCATTTTTTGGTGTTTTGAGACTTTCTCGAAGTCCATTCAAATGATTCTTTTAAATTTATTACATTTGGTAGACATTTAATGCCCTTTGATATAGATATAACCTACACGGTTTTCCTGAAAAATTTCCGTAAATCGAGTAACCGGATGTTGTTTTACCATTAACTCTGAACCAAACCACTATGAAATTAAAAATCCAAGCTAAACAAAAATTTACATTTGAATTCATAACCACCTTTGCATTCCAAATCATAAATTTTGTTAAAATCTAATAAGCACTTTCTTTCTGTCACTTCTAGGTATTTACCGGATTTTTTGTTTTTCGCGGTTTTCTCGAAATCGGCTTTAACGACTTGTTTTTAAATTCACTATGTTTCCTAGAAATTCTATACCCCTTCAAATAATTTAGGAGGTTACATAAAATTTTCCTACGGTGAAGTAACAGGAACTACCTTTACTGTATTCTCTGAATAAAATAGCTGTGAAACTAAAGGTGCTAGCTAAATAGAAATCTATATTTGAGGCCATAATCGCCCTTGTGTACAAAATCAAGGATTCGTTTAAAATCGAATAATCGGGAGTACTACTTTATTTCTATTATTTTTAGGTATTTGCCGAATTTTTCGTTTTTCGCTGTTTTCTCAAAATCGGTTGCTACGATATTTTCTAAACGTAATATGTTTCTTAGATACTTAATGTTTCTTTATATGAACCAAGGAATTTATCTCCTAAATTTTTACAAATCGGCGAACGGAATACCTTAAAAACTAATCATCATATAAAAATGAAAAATTATATTTTAGTTTTTTATCTTTAGTGCATGAGGCAGCAAGAACTTCGTCAAAACGGAATGACCGTAAGTACCACTTTATTCTTTCCATTTTTAAGTTTTTTGCGATTTTCTCGAAAACGGCTAGAAAATTTTTTTAAAACTTTAAGACGTATGAAAATATGGCGCTGCACAAGGTAACACATCCCTCTCTGTAATGTAAAAAAATTACTGTAACTGGTCCTAAATGCTTGACATCCTCAATGTGTAGAACATTTAAATCTAAAAATATGTGCAAACGATATGTCAATTGTGTGTACTAATTGTAATAAGGAGGTGCGTGATATTATTAGCAATGTGATTATAACCGATCGAGGAAATGTAAATATAAATTTTCGTGAAATAATACCATTCCTAGAAAGTCAACAGTTTATTGATGTTATTAAAAAACTGTTAAGACTGAAACTAATGCCTTAAAAAGCGAAATTTGATCTTTACGTAATCGAGTTAATATTTTGAATTCCAGTAATATTGAGTTAATTGAATTACTAACTAATACCTCATCACGCAATACACAAAATAATTATAATCAAGGTAATAAAGTTAATCCAATTTATGATATAAACGTGCTGTAAACAAAGATAAGACTTCTAGTTCAGCTAAAAATCCTGTGTTTTTAAGTAAAGAAGATAAGATAGCTTCAAATATTCTTACGATCAATTTATACAATTCGAACGATAACATACCGATTTCAAACAAGAATTTGGGAAATAGCATCGCTACCGATAATAGGAAATATCAAAAGCATCGCAATCCAATCAATGAATTAATCATTGGTACGTCTACTGCTTCAAATACTAACAACTTAGATTTTGACAAATAATGGCAGAGCCATCTATTGTTTATATTAGGAGATATTGTAATGTAAATAAAATAAAGAAAAGATTCCTCCTAAAAATGGCACGAATTTTAAAAATTAATTCGCTACAAGTGAAAAGCCACGAAACTGTAATATGAACAATTCTAAGGCTTCTCAGCAAAAGATTTTTAAACCTAACTAAATAGACAAAAATATCAAAGTTTACATTTCCAAACAGCGTGACACAGCACCAGAAAACCAATGGTTTCATTCTGGTGTGGTTCAGAAGTGCTGGGTGGCTAGACACGCTGGTTGAACGAACGATGAACTTCATGGGCAAGGTGTACCAAGTTTACTCAGAACTTTTACCACCTTCATCCTTACTGTTAGTTGCCCTGGTTTGATTCTTGTGTATCGGCTTGCGGCTTCCCTTTTGAGATTTTAGGTGGCCGATTATTTCGAAAATTTCCGGCAGGCACTGGATAATTTTCTGAACCCCTTCCGCGAAGGTGGATGCTTCCTTAGTGGCCTCGACTATGATGCTGCCGATAATGGTGTTTCTTGCCATGTCCAGGTCCGGGAAGGAAGCTCCTCCCCTTTTCTGGACATCGTGGATCGCCTTTGCACTTAGCGACTTCGCGGTGGGCGGGGACTTGTTTGCATCCAC